>ML102945.1:18097-67006 GCA_003697995.1 Taxidea taxus jeffersonii
TTATGTTTACCCATCT
Organism: Taxidea taxus jeffersonii; assembly: GCA_003697995.1. Lineage (NCBI taxonomy): Eukaryota > Metazoa > Chordata > Mammalia > Carnivora > Mustelidae > Taxidea > Taxidea taxus. The sequence continues at coordinate 18,114 of ML102945.1, forward strand.
TTGATGAGAGACCCTCTGATTCCAGTCAGCAATTGGGCATGAGAGTCCCCACTCTCTTCAATCTGCAGATACGTGGCTGCCTTGGCCAGCAGCGTACAATTCCTGCCTCATCTGCAGGCTAAGCAGGTATGTTTCCCGAAAAGTATGGAAAAAAAACCTCTCCTGATTCATCATATAAATAGACCAACCACTACAAAATAAAAAAAGAAAAACTTCCATCACACCCACCTTTGGTTTCCTGAACAGTCTCTTTGGGAAGCAATTTCAGTGTGCTCTTCCCAGAAAACTTAATTGCAACTTTCCTATTTTTATATATGTTTAATGAATTTCACAAATAATACATTCTTTTTGTAAAAAAAAGTTAAAAGATGGAAAGTCACCATGTACCCCAGCTGTGGTTTCAGTCCTTCCCAGAAATGAACAAATTAGAAATAGGTGTGCGGCTGCTGGCACGCACTGAATCCTTCTGGGTCCAAACTTACCCGGACACGAGAATGTCTAGAGGGAAGGGAGGGATGAGAACGTGAATGGGCACATCAGCAACCATTCATCAGCACTTTGCGGGTGAGCGGGATAAAGAGAAAAGAAAATGAGTGGGGGAAACTGGGAAGGAGGGACATAGACAAAAGTGAGGGAGGAAAACGAGTCCCCGTGTCACCACCTCTCCATCTCGAGCTGTGTGTTGCCGCCTCTCTAACTTTATGTTTTGTTTTTCACACAAGGTGGGTGCAGAATTAATTCACTGGAAGTGCAGATTCTAATGCAAAGAGCACCAACTTCAGTAATTTGTTCTAACAGATTCAAAGCCCAACTCCCACAGCCAATTTGCAATGCTGGCTGAGTCACGGAGGGGTCACAGACAAGGTTTCTTCGTCTATTTGCCTCTATTCTTAGGAATCATCTTAGAGCAAGAGAACAAAAAATAATGAGGATCTGTTCACACTGCAGGCTTTTGATATGTTTGGAATCACACAGCACTAACTTTTCAATAGTTAGGAGATTTCACTGCTCTCCCGAGACGGATGGTCCCTCATACCCAATGCTCTGCAGGGTCTTAAGAGCAGTTAAGGAAGAGCTTCAAACCGGCCCTTAGTTGGGTGTTTCCCAGGGCGCCTGAAGCAAGGGCAGAAGGGAGAGGTCTTAACTCTGAGAGGTCAGTCCTGAGTATGTGAGGGGATTGGGTCTCGTTGGGACCCCAGCCCCACAAAGTATAAAAAGAAGACTGGAAGAACAAGGTTTGGCTGGAGTAGGGAGTGGCTTGTCTTCCAGGTCTTGGACTGGACTTTAAACTCCTTCCTTCCTTCCTCTTTAAGATTTTATTTATGTATTTGAGAGAGACACAGACAGGACAGCAGCAAGGAGGAGGAGACAAAGAGGGAGAAGGAGAAGCAGACTCTGCTGAGCAGGGAGCCCGATGTGGTCTCCATCCCAGGACCCTGGGACTTTGACCTGAGCTGAAGGCAGATGTTTAATTAACTGAGCCACCCAGGAGCCCCTAAATTCTTTTTCTTTAAAGTCAATGGCAGCAAGGAATCTTTATTTAAATCGCTGCACTTGTATATATCTTTAGTTTATGTTAAATGATTCTGTGTAATTGTTGGGATTAGGAAAGAAATGTAGCAGCTGAAAGGCCAAGGAGGAAAGACTTGGAGCTGCTCTGATATTTTCTAAAAATATGGTTCCAAAACTATGCCAAGGCTGTAACGAATGGGAGATGGTTGAGATTTCTTGACTTCTAAAATATTATCTAATAAATTCTCTTATATTTTAATTATAATCTTAAATGTGCATATATGCATATACATAGTGGCATCCCTCTGAACCAAGGTTTCAGTAGGAAACATGAAAATATTTCAAGACAAGATGAAAATAGGATGAATCTTAGAAAAGGTTCTTAGGAATCTCCTAATGCCTAGTCTTGAGTATCAGCCATCCCTCTTTTGTCTGGCTGTATTGAGGATGCAATCATAGACACATTGTATTTACTGTGAAAAAAATCATCGGATTTTGTATTCAATGATTTACACTCTGTCCTCTAAAGTAGCATCTTCAATTAAAGAGCCCCATTACCTCCCCTGAGCTGGTGGTATATTATAACAATCAATTGCATTTGACTAATGCACCCAAGTAATGGGCATTCGATAAATGTGTTCCAGTCAGTCTGAACTGTTCATAGACAAAGAGAGCCTAAGAGAGATAGGGTTTGCAACACCACTGCTGCTTGGGAAACCGGAAAGAAAAGCAAGTATTTGCTCGGCTTTTCATCGCCTTGGACAAGATTTCAAAAACATGGTATCTAACTCATGGCAAAGGAAGGGCACATTTGGTGAAACAACAGATTTACACGCTTGTGCAGGACAGTATGATTGCAACAGAACCCCCAGAAGTATTAAAAATACTTCATACATCATAAAAATATATAACCAGGGCTTGGCAACTGGCAGTCCATCCAGTTGGCTTAGAAAGTTCCTTAACCTAGAAGTTGTAAATTATAAAAACAGGCATAACAATGCTGCCAAGATTACTCATCAGAAGCTGGTCAGCCATATATTTTAAAAGAGAATGAAGTTATCGCACATATATGCCTCTGAAGAGTTTTATTAACAGGGGCTAAAAGTACCAGTCAAAAGCATTAGCAACCAACAGATGTATTTGGTAGAAACAATAAAGTTGAAACAATCTGATTATCTACACCTTAAAGAGAAAATAGTTGACTCCAGGAGAGAAGGACCAAAAAAAAAAAAAAAAAAAGGCGGAAACTGAGATACAATTTAGAAACTAAATACAGATATTCAAATCAAAAGCACATTGAGATACCACCTTACACCAGTTAGAATGGCCCAAATCAACAAGACAGTAAACAACAATTGCTGGAGAGGATATGGAAAAAGGGAACCCTCTTACACTGTTGGTGGGAATGCAAGTTGGTGCAGCCACTTTGGGAAACAGTGTGGAGATTCTTTAAGAAATTAAAAATAGAGCTACCCTGAGACCCTGCAATTGCACTACTGGGTATTTACCCCAAAGATACAGATGAAGTGAAAAGAAGGGCCATATGCACCCTAATGTTCATAGCAGCAATGGCCACAGTCACCAAACTATAGAAATAGCCAAGATACCCTTCAACAGACAAATGGATAAAGAATATATAGTCCAGGGGCACCTGGTTGGCTCAGTGAGTTAAAGCTGCTGCCTTCAGCTCAGGTCATGATCCCAGGGTCGTGGGATCAAGCCCCACATCGGGCTCTCTGCTCAGCAGGGAGCCTGCTTTCCCTTCTCTCCCTGCCTATCTCTCTGCCTTTTTGTGACCTCTGTCTGTAAAATAGATAAATAAAAAAAAAAATTAAAAAAAAAAAGAATATATGGTCCATATATACAATGGAGGATTATGCCTCCATCAGAAAGGATGAATAGCCAACTTTTGTATCAACATGGAGGGGCTGGAAGAGATTATGCTGAGTGAAATAAGTCAAGCAGAGAGAGTCAGTTATCATATGGTTTCACTTACCTATGGAGCATAAGGACTAACACAGAGGACATTGGGAGATGGAGAGGAGAAGTGAGTTGGGGGAAATCGGAGAGGGAGACCAACCATGCGAGACTGTGGATTCTGGGAAACAAACTGAGGGTTTTGGAGGGGAGGGGAATGGGGGGATGGGTAAGCCTGGTGGTAGGTATTAAGGAGGGCACGTATTGCATGGAGCACTGGGTGTGGTGCATAAACAATGAATCCTGGAACACTGAAAAAAAAAAGAAAAATAAATAAAATAAAATAGAAAAAGCAAAAATAAATAAATAAATAAATACAGGTATTTTAATAACCCTGTTTACTTTGAAATCAAATTTTAGATTTATTTTATTTTAGTTCCATTGTCTTTCAATATCACCTCAAAGGCAGGTGGTGTACCATGAGAAGGACCTGGCACCAGAAGGCTGGCTCCTGGGCTCTGCTCCTTCCCTGCTATGTGGCTCTCAAACAGGTTGGTTAACTTCTCTAGGCCTGTTTCTTTATTCATACAACCATAAATAGGACAGTAATCAACTGCCACCCAGCCTGCTGGGAAGATTAAACAACCATGAAAGAATACATGGAAAAGTGTGTGAAGTATAATAACTTCCCAATGAATGTTTTTTTGGATTCGAAGGACCTACCCTAGTTTTAATATATATTTGCCTTGGGTGGTCATTTGCTTATCTCTGTAATGTTATCATTTCAAAATATTGTTGCAACTCCCCTTTAGAATTTCCTTTGGTACCAAAAGCAATTGGTTTCTTCCTTTTGTCAAAATGTATAATATCCCTTCAAAGGAGGTCTAGGAAATGGGGACCTTATTTCTATTTTACCAGTGAAAGCCCAGGCACAGAAGAGTTAAGTGATCTGCTCAGTGATATAGAATGGGTCAGAAGCTGAGCTAAATCACGTAGATTTTGTGCCTTGCCCTCAACTACACTCCATCGAACCCTGAACTCTGTGAGGCATTTCTCCAAGTTCTTAAAAAGAAATTTCCTATGATTGTCACATTTCACTTGAATCAGCTCTCTCACCAGCAGACGGCATGCCAATACCTATCAAAACAGTCTATCCAGAGCCTCTACACCTCCAAAATCAGGACAAATGGAAGGAAAGGGAATTCACCAGTTTCCCTTTCGAGCAACATTCTGAATCCATTCTGAAGTCACCCAAATAAGAAAAGTCTTATTCATGTCCCTCATTCCTGCAAATTAGCAGGGTTTCAGATACGATCGCCTAGTTTGATAATGATGGAGCCGCATAGGGAGAAGTAACTGTCTCTTTTCTCCCCTCACCCCACACCCCACCCCAGAAAACACATGTGACTTTCTGTGAATTAAAAGCAGTGGGGCACTAGCCAAGCCACATTTAGGTAAGTTATCCGAACCCTGAGGTAGGCAAGGGGTGTTTATTTTCCTTAATTCTTATACCAAATGTTTTAACTGACCTAATGGTGCTATGGCTCTTTTCAAAACATTTCAAAGGTTTGGATCAAAACCTACATATTCCCAAGCTGCTCATCCAAATAGCATAATCCTTGGTATACAGTTAGATAGCTTTGCACGGGATTTTTATAAACTTAAATCTCAACTTGTTGATAGGATAAGATCGTAATGTCATTTTAGGAATAAGAAACAGGCAAAAAGGTAAATAACCTCACCTGGGTACATCCGTGCACAGAGAAGCAGATTGCTGGTGATATTCCCGGTCATTCTAAAACAGTCCACAGCAACTGAAATGAGCCACTGCCATCTAGAACTAATTATATGGGTTTCAGAACTTTGTTACTGAACCCACAGCCCTATCTTAGGGCTCATCGGCATGGTAGTGGCCTCTCAAAAACAGGAATAGGAAAACAAATCCTGACATAAACCGATACAGACCACAGCTGCTTAAGGGGGATAAAAAGCTTAAAGATTGAGCTGGCATTTTTTTCTCTCTCCCATGAAGCTTTAAAGTCTCCACAAGTTTAATTGGACCCTCATTTCAAAAAAAGACAAGCTGGACAGCTTTTCAAAACTGGGCATTGGCTTGGTAACCTGTGTACAAGATGTTGATATAGATACATCCGCTATTTAAATTTGTAATACAGCAGTACAGGGTCATGATGTAAAGTGCATTCCTACTATGGGCTGCCATTCTACAGGATACCATAAAAAAGGCTTAAAAAGCGGTGCAGCAGTTACCCTAAGTCCCTTTAACTGGGTAAGCTGTAGGCAAAAGCAGCAGAGACAGCAGGGTGAGGTTAGGAAGGACGGAGGTGGAAATAGGAAGGAGGAAGGGACTCTGGGCTGGAGCAGCACACCTGGGGTACCAGAGCCGCTGGGATGACTCCTAGCTTGAACTGAACATTCGCTGGGAGTGAGGAGCTCACCTGTAGGGCATCCCCAGGGATCAAGCACCTATGATTTCCATTGCATTTTCTCCATGAAGGGTGCCATAAATGGCACCTGCAGCTCATATGAAAAGACCTTTAATGTCTCCTTTTCATATTTTACATTGTCTGAGCTCAGACGCCCAGACTTCAGTTTAGACATCGGACACAATCCCTGTCTTCTGGATGTCTATACCAGGCTGAACAGATAAACAAAAGAACCCCCATTTGGTAATAGAACTATAATTATATTAGGCTAAATGGATGAAATTGTCATTTTTTGTAGGCCCAAGGTTGTTGAATATCTGGAATTTTGTATGGTTCACCTTTAAAAAAATCATCAAATGCAGTGAGGGGCCAAATGGCCTAGCAACTGGGCTGACAATCTGAAGATTGAGTCAAGTTGTTCTGAATACACTCCCTAGCCCCACAGGCTTTACACAGCAACATTGGAGATATCCAAGTATCAGAAACCAGTTTTCTGTAATTTTCAATACAAAATCTTGCCTTAACTCTATTCAAGATGTTGGACTTCGTTTGTTTCCTACTATTTTTCTCAGAATATATAGGTATAGAATTACCGTTAGGTAAAGAACTTTTAACAAAAAGGTTTTTAATATTTTCACTGGAAAGGCTCAATAAATTACATATTAGTTGTTTGCTTTTTAACCTGTTGCTATTCAACAAGAACGTAATGCCTAAGAATTTATCAAGGCCTCAGGCTTTCTTTTTTTTCATAGTAAACTTTCTAGCTGTCTATGAAGAGCTTTCCCAGGTTATCTTATTAGCCTAAAAGTTCCATGAAGTGAGGAATAGTATTCACGGTTTACAGAAAGAAATGAATCATTCTATGGATTCACTAAGGGGGGAAGAAAGCCAGTTTTGTTTTGGAACCCCACCTTTGGCATCTAATTAAGATTTTGGTTGGCTTCAGAGTCTGTACCACAAACACTTTCTAAGCACGTACAAGATGCCAGGCCCTCGACTGGGGCTTTTTCTTGGTGTTACTTTTCATTTTTTGGCAGACACTTTGCAGGAAGTCAAGCCTTTCTAGAGTATGTAAAAACTTAGGAGTCATGACATTTGGTTGGGTCAAAAGTAGATTCATCTGCTTCTAGAAAAAACTATCTGAAGAGCTCTACCTCTACATGTAGCCTACTTTCAGCTCTTGCAAGTGTTGTTCATGTTAAAGACTGAGTTGCACAGATGAGACCTGGCTTGTATCACTTAAATGTCCTTGTGTAGCCTCAAGTCAAAGAGGCATTCCTGGGGTTTTAAAGAACCAAACTTCCTGTGACTTAAACAAAGAAAATTTTTCTTTTCCACATGAGCTATAGACAATAAAAAGTGATGATACTGAGCTCACGTGCTAATAAAAGTGCCTTTTGAAGAGGCTTTCTTGGGCGAACACTTTACCATGATCATAAATCTGTCTCACTCACTGCTCTAAATATTGTGCCTAGAATAATGCCTAGTACACAATAGGAGTCAATGCCTGAATGGGAACTAGCATGTGAATAACTGAAAAGGACCTGGGGTAAAAGTGTCAGTCCCACTCAGCCCGCTCCTCCAAGACTGACAGACATCTCAGAGGACAAATATTCTTCTGTAACTTCTCCCTGAAAGAAATTAGTTGACTAATATGATTAGCTGGGGAATGCAACATTTGTTAGGTCTCAAAAATGACAAAATAAATCAAAAGTCTTCGTCTGATGCTGTGAACTGTAGTTCATCAAGGGCACTGTAAGGTTGCCTCTGTCTTATTCCAACTTAGGACCCGCCTCAACTGTTGTATGGATTTGTCCGAATGGTTCTCCAGCCACCTGTCCTCTGATTTCTCAACAAACATCAAAAAATCCTGTGGAAGATCCATTAGTTCTAATGGCAAAATGACATATGTGATGATTACAGCATTGTTCAGGTCTCTGGAAGAACTGCCATCCTTACTAGAGGCCTAGAAGGGCCTGAATACCGCAGGACTCATTGTGCAACCTTGCTAAATTTTGCTGCAAACAGTAAGTGGTGGAGACGTGTTGGCTGTCTTTGCAGCTCTGCATGCTACTCCCCTGCGGCATGAGCTGAGGATGCCGACAGATTTGCCCTGACACTGGTTTTTTGGGAAGACCACATCCACAGACCTTTCCTTCTGCAGGGTTCCCAGTGTAACTTTTTTTTTTTTTTAGAGAGAGAGTGAGAGCATGAGAGGGGAGAAGGTCAGAGGGAGAAGCAGACTCCCCATGGAGCTGGGAGCCTGATGCGGGACTCGATCCCGGGACTCCGGGACCACGACCTGAGCCGAAGGCAGTCGCCTAACCAACTGAGCCACCCAAGCGCCCCCCTCCCAGTATAACTTAATATAGACTTAGATTTATTCCAACAGTGAATTTTAGAATTTAGGTGTTTTTTGTTTTTTTTTTTTAAGAATTCGAAGCCCTTCCTACATTCTCTCCTTTTAGATTAGGAAAAACTATAGGACTTTTAGTTCTTAGTTATGGGGAAGCTGAACTATAATTCTTCCTCTAATTAACAGGGAAGGTCAGCTTCAGACAAATAGCTGCTTTCAATTTCTGGATCTCTGTACAAAAGGTGAACCTTTAAAGATGGTATGAGCACAATGAACCAGAGAGAATTATATGCATGGCTCTTCCCCTCTCCCTATTCCAAGGTTTCTTCTACTCTGCCTGCAATCCTACATTTTTCCTTTTGTTGCTCGTTTTGTATTTTTAAAGATGTATTTATTTATTTTAGAGAGAGATGGGGGGTTTAAGGCAGAGGGAGAGAATGGTCAAGCAGACTCTCCGCTGAGCACAAAGCTCGACGTGGAGCTTGATGTGGGGCTCGATCTCACTACCTATGAGATCATGACCTGATCTGAGACCAGGAGTTGGAGGCTTAACCGAATGAGCCACCCAGGTGCCCCTCCACAGCTCTCTTTTAAAAACTTAGAATGAAGAAGTAGAAATGGTCTGTGTTATGTAAGAGCATGTTATTATGCAGTCTGCTCTAATTCCACAAAATGAAATACAGGACTCATATTTTCCAGAAGCACTGGAATGTCAAAACAAATTTAGAGTTCTGTGAGGATTGCAAATGAACCTTGAAGCAAAGGTCTTTCTTTCAGTTAAGCATTATCATTAAGGATATGAGTTGTGTGAATAATATTGATCAAAAACCATTTAATTCATGCTTTTATTATTTCAGATATTGATTACTGGGATGCCCATTTTGTTAGGTGGTCCAATAATCTGCTCATTTGAGTCCAATCTGTTCAAATTGCACGCCTGGATAATAAGAGCCCAACAACTGAAGCATGTCCCACCTTCTCCAGTTTCTCTGTCACTGATTAACAGTTAAAATTTGGATTAACTTAGGTATGACATGATGTGAATTTATGAAAGGTATTCCACATTCTTTTTCTCATGAAATTTGAAATATATTCTATATTCTTCAACAAAATAGCTTTAAAGCTTAAATAAGCAGTGCAAAAATTTATTTTTCTGTCCTAAGTCACTATACTTCTTCCATGTCCCATGAAAACTTTCCAAAATGTAGTTAAAGCTCAAAGGTTCAAAACAGTTTCTTAAACAATGATTCTTGGAACACTGAAACAATAAAATTAAATTTTAAAAATGAAACAAGTAAACAAAAAAAACCCAAAACAATTTCTTAAACATCTACCCCCTTGCCTTAATAGATTGGCCTGGAGGAACATTAGTCTGTGCCCACATGATCAGGGTGAAGCCGGAGCAGGCCATTCAATTCAGTTCTCTCTTTCACCACAATTTATTAGAAAGACTCAAAATGTAGCCACATCCTCACTTGTAAATCCATTTTACTCACAAAGTGCTGAAAATTAGAATCTTCCAATCATTTCTGGTTATAAAGTGATATAGGTATGATTTCTGGTGATGAGAAATCTGTTCAAATAAGCAAAAGGGTACTTTCATGGACCTTCATGTTTAAGCTCAAAAGTCTTTTCTCTTGGATGATGCCTCACACTGTAAGTAAACCAACTCATTTACCTTCTGCTTTCCAGTGTAGGTTAAAATATGAAAGAGTTTGTGTCCCATTGCTCCTCTGACATTCTGCCCTGCTGAACCCCTGCATTATTTCAGGATCACTCAATTACCTCAAGGAAACAAAGGAGCCAACTCAGTGTCTACATATATATATACATATATATATATATATATGTGTATATATATAATTATATATTTTATTTTATATATAAAAATATACATGCATATATTTTAATCCAAAGCATAGGAAGTCAAAGCACTTTTTATTTTAAAAACCAATTTTGGTACAAAAAAGGCTTTTGAGTTCCAAAACTTTGGCTTATTAAAGGGACAAATTCTATCAAGTTTACCTATAAATAATAGAGTAAGAAAGAATGTAAGAAGATTTTAGAGTTAGTGTTTCAGCCCCAAAGGAGATCCTTGTAACAGAATAAATAATGGTGGTGGGGTGCCTTTAAGGGAAGTGTTTTGAGAGAGAAGAAGCATTTAGCAAATTATTGCCTACCTCCTGAATCCCCCATTCTGGGGTCAAATCCCTAGTTTGGAGGAGTTCTCCAAGCAGAAATCTGTGACTCAAGCACAGAACTCAATATAGCATGTAAGTATTAACAGAAGGCTTGGGAATGGATGGAACTCCCACCCTATTCCTCCCAAAGTCAGAAACGAACAGGCCCCTGAATATCATCTATATTTTAATAGTATGTAGAGAAAGATAAACCCACAGAGACCAAGCCATAGGAAAGAACAGAGAAGCTACAGGAAAACTATATTTCAGAAAAGATGGTGATCTAGAGTACCAAATGCTATAGACAGATTAAGGACTGAGAAACCTCTTCACATTCAGAACAAATACGTAGTGGATGCCTTTAGGTAGAGGGCTTCCATGAAGTGGCTGGTGTAGAATTTAAATCACGGGGGCTTGAGGAGTGTTTGGGAAGGGAGGACCCAACAAATGTAGACAGACCCTTTGAGAAGTTTAGTTATAGAAGGGGAGAAAAAGTTAGGAGAGGAGATGAAAGAGTATGCAGGGAAGATGAAGGTTTTTTTGTGTCTTGTTTTGTTTTAAGACTGGAGCAGCTAGCATCCCTGGACACTCTGATAAGAAAGCTCTATGAGAGATAAAAAGGTGAAAGACACAGGAAACAGAGCAAAGTGTGCACAAAGCAAGCACCCCCAAAATATGGAGTGAATGAGGTGTAGAACACAGGTGAGAAATCAGAAGAGGGAAAACCTCTTCTATTTTAACCTGGAGAAAGGTGGAATACATGAACACAAATGGACAATTTAAAAATATGTGTGTGTTAAGTCACCAATATTTGCAATGCCTTGTTCTACTCAAAAAAAGGAAAATTTGCTTGCTGAACTATCTAGGACTTGTGCTGACCGAGGTCAGGGGTGGGAGGAAAATGGCAAACACCAAGATAGTTTGTTCTGTCTATGAAGGAATAAGAGCAGACAGACAGGAGTAAGATGAGATGAATTAATGTGGGGGCAAGTGAGGAGGCAGAGAAGGAGCACAGAAAAAGAGGATATATATCTTTCTCAGCTTATGATGGGGTTACATCTTAATAAACCTGCTGGAAGTTGAAAATATCATAAATCAAAAATGCATTTCACACACCTAACCCACCGAACATCATAGCTTAGCTTAGCCTACCTTAAAGGCTCTCAGAAAATTTACATTAGCTTACATTTGGGCAAAATCATCTATCACAAAGCCTATATTGTAATAAAGTGTTGAACATCACATAATAATTTATTGACTACTGTACTGAAAGTGAAACACAGAATGCTTCTAAGTGTATTGGTTATTTACCCTTGTGATCACATGGCAACTGGGAGCCCGGTGTCACAAGAGAGTGTGGTACCACATATCCCTAGCCTGGGAAACAATCAAAATTCAAAATTCGAAATTTGGTTTCTACTGAATGCATATTGCTTTCACATCACTCTGAAGTCACAGACTCGTTAAGTCGAACCACTTTAAGTCAGGAGCCATCTAAAAATTGAAAGCTGCCACAAGGAGCCAGACTTCAGAGAGGAAGATGTATAAAAACAATTTTTAGGAAATCTGGCTATGTGTTCTGGGGTTTGTTCCTCTTTTGGTCTTGTTGACTCCTCAAAAACTATCAGTAAAGACCTCCATTGTCTTCCAAGGCTTTCTGGAGTCAGATTTGACTATCACCAAGCAGAATGGTCCTCAAGGCAATTAGTTTCATTCTGGTTATGCAGGTAATCCATCTGGTGACGGGAAGTTGAAATCCTGCATGCTGAGATGAGAGGCTATCTACTGATGTGGCTTGGTCAAAGATAGGAGAAAAGCTGAAAGTCTTCAAACAGGTGTTGGAGAGAATGTCAGTAATATATCAGGAAAACATATAAAGATCACTGAGCTCTACTGAGGGGTCCAATTTGGATTGGAGGTCATAAATGTATCACAGCATCAATATGGACAGTGGTATGATTTTCTCAAGCAGTGCCTGGAAGTCTGGTTGTAGGCAGGAGAAAGCACACAACTGCATTGATTAAGGGATGGTATTTGGCCTGGTAGGCACAGAGGGCTGGCAAGATCTGTTTCGTTCATTCCTAATGCTACCTAATACTACAATGCCTGACAAATAGGAATCATTCAATACACCTCTATTGAATGAATGAATGGGAGAACTGAAAATATTAGTAAGAGGGGGTTGAAATGATGGGTCATGGTATCCACACCAAACAGGGAAGGCATGGACAAGAGGTGCTAAAAGGGGGAAACTTAAGGGGACCAAAGTTCCTATCCCCTGGTCTAACAGTCACTTGAGCACGTCACTACTCAAGAAAGAACTTCTCTGAGTCTGAAGCACCCCCTGGTGGCTGATCCAGTGAGCTATTAGGCCCAGCTGTCTCCCTTTTTTACTCCTTAACGGCGCATGCATGTTCTCATACACTCTTCTTCTCAATGTCAGAACTCCCTTAATTTCCCTTCATGCAATATCTTTCCCACCCATTCTTCAAACCTGCTCTTTCTCCTCTTTCTTTTAACTTTTGTCCCAGCTACCTTAGGTACATCCTTCTTTCCTTCTTCCCCTCTTTATCTCAACCTCATTCCCCTTCTTTTCTTAATGGGTGAAAACATGGCAGGTACTATTAGAGGTAAAATTCATAAAACGAGGACAAGAAAATCCCTGCATTTCAAAATTAAAGAAATCAAAGTCTCTTAAAACCAATGAAAATGGACATAAGTTTTAAAATAGCCACATCCCATACCATCTTGTAATTAAGCTGCACTTCTCCAAGTACTGGCATTCAAAACATTTTCCATTCTTAAGATATTGCTTATGTTTTAATTATTAACATAAAGTCTTTTAGCTATCAATTTTTTATTGCAAATGTACATGACTTCTACTATAGGATGAGTTGTATAGGCATTCATAAAGTAACCCAAAGACGTTTACAACATTGTTCCGATAAAGGGTTTGCAGATGAGCATTTGGACCACAACCTATTTGCCAGTCCACAACCATTTGGTTTGGCATAGTTTTGATTCCTGCTTGAATTTCCTGAAAAATCACAACAAATTATTTCAGGAATAACAGTTGTCAAACTTCCTGACACTTTCTGACAAGTCATAACGAATGGTTAAGTTCTGAAAGGTCAACCAGCTATCTTTTGGCTTCCATCGCCTCTTTAGAACCAAGCTATTTTGAGAATTTCCATTCCTCATGCTCTTTTTCTTCCCAACCCTGACACTATTTGTATCCTCTCGGTGGCATTTTTTTTAACTCAGGAAAACTTAAATAAGTTCCAAGATTGCAGAAGAGCCTTATTATTTGATGATTGTGGGTCTTGTCTGGGAAAAACTCCAAACATAGATTTGCCATTTTAAGCAGTTCATTTGAATTCTCGCTCTATTGTCAGCAATAGCCTTATATTATTGGTTTATTATTGATTTTTTTTCTTTCCCTTTACATAAGTTAACTAGGCACTCCAATTTCCTCTTCTCTCTTCTTATATTTTCTTGGTTTATAAGTCCCTGAAGAACCGTATTGTTTCAGCTTTTTGGGTTTGGAGAACAAACACCACACACACACACACACACACACACACACACACACACAGAGGCACACATGCACACACACCCAACCTTGCCATTATCACAAACCCATAATCTTTTTCCCTTTGCATCATGGTTACTTCTTCTTTATAATATTCTTCTTCACCCTACTTTAATATAATCAGCTGTCACATTCTGTCAATTTTCCCTTTAAAATATATTTCAGATTCATCCTTTTCTCTGTGTTTCCACTGGCACCATCCCATCTCAGGTTATATTCTCACCAAAGGTTCTGTAACAGACTCTTAGCCAGCTTTCCTTGCTGCCCTCCTTATTCTCTCCCCATGCCCACCTCCATGCCCAGCAGGCATTCAGTCCATACAGTGACTTATCCTGCTTATTCCCTGTGAATGAGGAAAACGCCGCCTCTGCACTAGGCACCTCTCCTCCTCACAGTCCTGCATAATGAGTGTTACTTTCTTCATTTCACTTACAAGGAAACAGACTCTCCCAGAGGTTAAGTATTTTGTCCCAGATCACCTATCTCGTAAGTGCTCAAGTCACTAGCTCTCAAATCTGAAAAGAAGAGAGTCATCTTTGTTGGAGCAGGAAAATAAATCATTTGCATGGCAAAGATTTGATATTTAATCTCTTCAAAGTCAAGGAGGTAGAGAGACTTGCTATTATTACCATATCAAGGCAATGGTTTTCAAAAATGGGATTTATACAGGAGAAGTATAATCCACTAGTCTGCTCTCAAAGAGTTTATAACCCACTTGGTTAGAGTATGTATCTAGAACATGCTGGATACATAGCATGTGCTAAATAAATACTTGCTCAAGCCAGGACCAAGAAATGGAAGGAGGGTCCTTGTTACTCTTATTTTGGCTTGCCACTAATCACATTGTTTAGTCACTAGATGTGTCTTAATATAAAATGCTTTCTACGACACTTCCTCTTGACCCGGTCCCAAGGAATATCAGGACAATACAATGTTAGGAAAAAAGGCGTTGAGATTACTGGGCTGCCTTCCAACCTACGGGCCTATTTATTTTTTCCTAACTATAAGATAATTATTGCTGGATATTATTATGGGATTTTTCCATATGTCCTTTAGTTAGGACAGTGATGACCCAATGCAGCCTTTTAATGTACTCTGGTCTTCTGCCAGCTTACCTCATTCTACCACTTTGCCTTTGGTTTTTATTTTTATGACTATTCAAACTTCCCATTCCTTAATCAATACCTCATTTGGCCACTGCTGCTGTTGACTACATACCTGGACAAAGATGCCTTGGAAAGGGTCTTTTTTGCTTGCGGCAGGCTCATTTGAAATGAGCTCTTGCTATGTTCATCATTTTGGCAAACAAGGACGAGTTCAAGGAAATCGGAGGCCAAACTTGACAGAGCACTGGGTGCAGCTGCTGGCCCAGCTGTGCAATGAATCTCAACTGGTCCATTACCTCCAAAACTCAACTATTCAGCACAGCCTTCCCTAGTCCAGCACTCCTGTCGGTCTAATATATTTGGCAACAGCCATTATTTCAGAAATGAATGCTCATGTGTATTTATAGCAAATCGCATGCCTGCTCTATCAACAATTAAAGAGATTAGGATTCAGCAGACATATTCCTCTAATTAGGACAAGATGGAAGACATAATATATAGAATGCTGCAGTTTGGTCAAGGTTTATTCTTTCCTAACAAGACTGCCATGCTGCTTTTCATCAGCCACTTATCCATTCTCTCTAGGGCCACCCTGCCCCCTACTGAACACTCACTTCCTGTGCCTGTCCCATGGAATTTTCAGTCAGGGGAATCTGTTTGCCGTTGACACTTCCAGTTTCCCCTACCTCCCCTCCTCAAACTACATTTTAGGCTCTGTGGACTGTTTTAGGCTTGTTTTGAATAACATGTGGACAGCACCATGTGGTCACTAATTTCATTCAGTTACGCCCTTCCCCTGGAGCCTGGGAGTATGTTATATGCTCACACTTATGTAGTCTTTCCTCTGAACAAAAGCCCGAACTCAGTGTCTGGGCCATAAATTCCATCTTGCTTCACTCTTACCCATGCATTATTTAAGCCATCTTCTCGGGGAGCCCACATGAGAATTTCCCTCAGACTAACAATCAGCAGGCACTTTGCACACTGTTTTAACGGGAAATGTAGGGTATCTGAGAGGGTTCCACCCATTTGCAGTCTTGATAATGAAATATGATAATCTAATTTGGTAAAAATAAACTGTGAAATCAGAGATTTGAGGCAAAAATTTTAAAGATGCAATTCAGACGAGCAATCAATGCTTATTCAGCTTCTGTACCATCTCAGCTTTCTCCCTGTGCAGATGCTTAAGTGATGCTAAATTAAATAATTGACAAATTTTTAAAACTGCTGGAAATTACCATCTGTATTTAATTTTGGAATATAAAAAGGTCCATAGAAAACACCCTTTATGATTATTTTGTCTAATAACAGATATGAAACAATACAAACATCCCAGTCATAAAATATAATGCGTTGCGAGCAGTCTGGCTTACATATTCAAACAGAGTTTTTCAAAACAAAAGACCACAGGAGGAACGAAATGCTGGGTTACCAATACATTTTTTTTTTAAGTGAATGGCAAAAGAACGGAGTTTTTAGTTTAAAATCTGCCTCTCTAACCCCACACCTCCCCCACAAAACAAAAACCAAAAACCAAAAACTCACCCACAGGCTTCCTATAGACAGTAAGGAGAACCATCACTTTTTCACGTTTCTCTCTCTCCTGGACAAACACTGGGCTAAACTGTCCTCTGTTAAGAACTTTATTAGGCTGATATTACATCCGTACGAAATGAAGTCTACGGCTGTAAATAAACATGCTTGAAGCTCTCATGAAAACACAGAAAGAGAAACAAGCTCCCTGCGTGGGAACACACTGGTAAATGCGTGGATAAAACAAGCTGAAACTTACACCAGACACTTCCTCCAGGTCCAGCACGGCAGTAGCCCTAAGGGTACATTCTAGTTTTTTTTAATCCATGTTCTGTTCTTCTCACTGATGGGACTACTCAGGCACATGGTCAAGTTGCAATCAGCTTCTCCCTCAGTGATGTATGAGAGCTGGGCTGATTTATCTTGTCTTTCTGCAGCATATTAGCACTAATGTCTCTGCGTATGCATCCTACCTTTCTTTAGCCGTAGCCCCGGCTTTATCATTGGTAATCTAAATTAAAGAGCCAGTGAACAGAGCAGGGTTGTTGTCCCCCACCCCTCCCTGTTTTCCATGAAACAATTGCCAGGCAGTCATTCCCGGACAAGGATTCCACTGTTTATTCTAACCAGCCTCCCCTTCAATATCCCATTGAGACTGGAAGTCAGTCGCAAAAGGATAGGTCCAGAGAGACTGTCTTAGTTCAAAGGTCTATTTATGATTTATCCTTTAAAATGGTGCAAAGGACCTCAGGAAATATGAGGGAGAGCTGTCATTTGCTAGTTTTTCAGCCCAGAATACAGACTTGACACTGTTTACAAAATCAGAGTAACTTGATACCCCACTTGCTGCCCATGGGGCAGTGTACCTTTGGCTGACTTTTATTCCTGAGAAATCTTCCTTTTTCCATCCATGTTTGTTTTACATATGCATCCTTTAGTGTTAATTTTAATGAGGAACATGAGTGCTATAATTTAGCAAGTTACATACGAGAAGCACAAAAATCTACAAAAATTTGGGGGAATCAATCAAACAAATCATTATTAACCTTGCTATAACCTGTCAATAAGAAGCAGCTGAAGCATGAGCCAAAACTGTATTTATTTCTGGAGTTGTCAGTTCCTTGCTTTAAGACACATTTAGAATTTCCTCAATCTCCACAAATGTTTGGGAAGAAGAAAAACGTCAGAGTGCATTTTCATATGAAAGTTTTTAATCTTTCCAAAATTTTTGCTCTCTTAGCAGCATCTCAATGCTTTTAGCCCAGATTTTCATGATTACTGAAATAATATTAGGCTTGTTTTCTCATTTTAAGCAGCATAACTTTTTAACAGCTGTTAAGTAACAGAATTTGGTGGATAATAACGTGTAACAAGTTTCATCTTTATTTTTGTATATTTTTGTTAAGAGAAAACATGATTGTTTTCATAATTATAAACACATATTACATCTTTAATTTTGCTTTTTTAAAAAGATTTTATTTATTTATTTGACAGAGACAGAGATCACAGGTAGGCAGACAGGCAGGCAGAGAGGGGGAAGCAGACTCCCTGCTGAGCAGGGAGCCAGATACAATTCGGGGGTTCAATCCCAGGACCCTGGGGTCATGACCTGAGCCAAAGGCAGAGGCTTAACCCATTGAGCCACCCAGGCACCCCAATTTTGTTTTTTTTAAATTAATAAATTATGATATCCATTTCCATATAGGCATAAAATGTACACTTGCCATTTTTAGTAGTTTTTTGATATTCAATTCCTAATTCCTTGATATTTGCATTGCTTTAATTTTTCATTATAAAAATATAATGTTTCTTTTCAGAAAAGCAAAATACTCACATTCCAGGCCCTTGACCAAAAAAAAAAAAAAAAAAAAAATCAGTCTCTAACTTTCTGTTTCTCAATACTCTTCAACACTGCAGTTGAGAGAAATACACTTGGGAGTTCTGCTTGAAGACTCTCTGGGATATCAGTTCCTCTAGGTGATATCCCTGGTGAAACTTTAATCATTTATATTAATTTCTATCCTCTAGAACTTGGTTATACTGAACTGCTCCACAAACATTCAGAGTAATTATTTTTAAAATTTAAATCTGGCTTGTCGCGCCACTGCTTAAAACTCTGCATTGTTTCCGGTTATTCTTAGGATGAAAGCCAAAATCTTTATCATGGCCTTCAAGGACTCAGTTTTATTAAACTCAGAAGATAAGCCCACCTTCCCAGAACTGACTGGCTGGGATTCAGAACCATCAATCAATCAAATATTGAACCTCTGCTCTTTACTGCCGGTCAGCATGAGTATGGTATCTGAGCACTGGTGTGGGATGGGAGAGAATTCCAAAAGCAAACTACATAGGCCTTTTCCTTTAGTTTGAAAGTAACATCCACAAATAAAATTTCATTACAAACCAGCTTACAAACTACGGTGAAATCAATATGAAGCAAGTGAGATTTGTAAATGCAAAGTGAAGATAATATCAAGGTTTAGAGGAATAAGATAAAAGGAATCATATCATGAATGTTAACTGAAACTGACTTAGGCCAGAGGAGGAAAAGGGAGACAAGGAGCAGAAACTCTAAAACAAAGTATACCCTAGCTTGGTCCAATGTCTATGGTTTGCACCAGCTAAATTAATCTTAGATTTACATTTTTAAAAGCCAACTACTCGTAATTATGGTCCTGAGTTTCTTCAATAAATAATTTCTATACATATATATTACTGTTGATGTTACTTTCCTTCAAAAATTTTATTTATTTTAATCACTAAAAGAATCACATGATAAACTTCACTAACTTCCAAGTAACATCACAAGATCTTGAACGTATGAGATTTCTCATAACTAAAGACAACATATTAACCAAGAACAACATAATTCTTGAATACAACTTGCGTGTAAACTTACATATAAAATAATGTAAATGCCCAAAGACATGAGAAGTATCCACGGAGTAATGAGATCTTGGCAATGGCCCAATGCATAAGAGATTAACACTGTAAGGCCCCATAAGTCCAAGAGTATTTACTATACTTCCTGCCACTGTCCTGAAAATTCATACCATTAAAGTCTACCCTTGGAAGAAACCCTAAGACTATGGAACCAAACTGCCTGTGTTCAAGTCACAGCCCTGCCACTTACCAACTGTATGACCTTGGGTAAGGTACCTAAACTTAATGTGATGTGTCTTTCAAATTCATCTATAAAGTGGGTTTTGGTCATAAAAATGCTTTTGGTCATAAAAATAACTCACATCAGTCCAACCTTCTTACAGATAACAATCATAAACTCTGGATAAAATATTTTAAAAAATCTGCTATTTGAAGGCAGTGGACAGTGACAAGAGCAGGAAAGAGCTAATGGGGGAGGGGGTTGGGGGTGTGGAGAGGATAACAGCTGGAAGAATGGCTCTTGATAAATTACTCACGTTCTAGAGCTTTCTATCTAAAGGGAAACCCAGTCAGTTCCACATGGTAGTTAGATCTCTGCCCTCTTACTATTTGAGAAATTAGAGATGACAGCAGCTATAAAATGTGGGAGGAAGCCCCAGAAAGAAGAGAGCCACAGAGGGGAAGCCCCAAATTCAGTACATATAATCTGAGCAAATTTCTGACTCCTCCCAATACTATACACGTGTGTAGCAGACTTCAAGTATCCCAGCTAAGATGATAAGAACTAAACAGATTTTTGCTGCTTTCCATCACAGGGAAGACAAACTTGGAATCTGACTGTTAAATTAACTGCCTACTAAAACAGAAAATCAATACTCTTTAAAGGTATGTGACATAATTTGGAATCTCTATAACATGTCACTAACAATGTCCGAGGTACATTCCAAAATTACTAGATAGGCAAAGAACAGGAAAACCCATCCTCAAAAGAAACAGACCAACTCTGAGATGACACAGATACTGAAATTAGCCCACAAGGATTTTTAAAGCAGTTATTATAAATATGCTAAAGAAATAATAGAAATTTCAGCAGAGAAGGAGAAATTACAAAAAAAATTGGAAATTCCAAAACTAAACAAAAAAATCTAAAAAGAAAATTCATTGGATGATCTAACATCAGATTAGAAAAAAAGTAATAAAAAGTTCTCAAAGAACTTGAAGATTAAACAATATAAGTTATCCAATTTGTGAAAAAGCAAGAATGCACAAAGAATGCACAAAAGCCTCAGGGTCCAGTGGGATATAATAGCATGTGTAAGAATGCACAAAGCCTCAGGGTCCAGTGGGATATAATAGCATGTGTAACACATGTGTAATTGAAATCCCAGAATGACAGGTGAAGAAAGAATGGGCAAGGAAAAAAAAAATTGAACAAAGTTGAAAAAATAATCCAAATTTGCCAAAATTTGGTAAAAACAAAGATATAAATTTATAAATTTGAAAACCTTGGTGAACCCCAAACAGGATAAATAAAAACAAAACAAAATACAAACCCATGCCAGGGCACATATTCAAACTACTAAAATTCAAAGACAAAGAGAGTATCTTGAAAGCAACCAGGGCAAAATGGCATATTATATACAGGATAAAACTATATTAATTTCTCATCAAAGGTAATGAAGGCTAGGACATAGAAGAATGACATCTTTATAATGCCAACAGGAACAATAGCAGTCAAGCCAGAATTCTATATCTGGCAAAAATATTCTTAGAGAATGAAGGCTAAATGAAGACATTTTCAGAAAAATAAAACCTAAAAGAGTTAATTGCCAGCAGATCTGCACTACTTGAAAGGTTGAAGAAAGTTCTATAGGACAAAAATAAATTCCACAAATGGTTATTTGGGTCTACAGAAGGGAAGGAAGATCCCTGAAAACGGTAAATGGTAAATATGTAAGTATAAAACACACACATGAACATACACACACACTCCTTTGAAATGCTTTCAAAGACATACAACTACTTTTTTTTTTAAATTATAACACTGTATTGCGGGGCTTATAACATAAATAGATGTAACATAAATACCTGGCAACAACAGCACAGAGGATGGAAGAGTGATACAGTTGAAATATTCCAATGCTTTACGTGAAGCAACACAATGTTACCTCTAAGTAGAATGTGAATGGCTAAAAATATATTTGGTAATCTCTACACAATCACTAAAAATGAATGTAAAGAGAGACAATCAAAAAGCCAATAGAAAAACTAAAATGGATTTTATGGTAGCCATGAAGATGCCACACTTGGATTTCCCTTCTAGAAGAAACTTGATAATCAGCTGTGAGGAGTGCACTTTGCTGACACCATCCAACGGCAACCCCTTTGGGATCCATGGTGAGTGAATCAAAGCTATGTTCTTTGCAGTTAGTCAGTGACTGAACATGACAGGGATATGTGCACTTGGCTGATTCTGCCCAGTGCAACACTCATCTATCAACAATCTTTGACCAAAATTGTACATCAGGCTGGCAGAGACTTTCTAAAAATCATAACGTAGTTTGAGGTTCTTTCTACCTCATTCTCCTTTCTTGCTCCCTCCTTTCACAGATGTCAGATGCCTGCCTCTCTCCTTTTTATCTTGCACAGATAACTTCATCTTGGCATCTGCTTCCTGAAGAACCAAACTAGTGCAGAATTCTAAAATATATTCAGTTACATCAAAATAAAGCAGGAAAGGAAGGGAGAGGAACAAAGAAGTAGTGGCATGAAGGGAAAACAAATAGCAAACTGGTAAATCTAAATCCAAACATATAAATAATTATATTAAATGTAAACAGATAAATACTCCAATTAAAAAAGGAAATTGACAGAATAGGTAAAAAATTAAAACTCATCTACGTGTTCTCCATATCCTTAATACATGGAACAGACAGTTTGAAAATAAAAGCATAGAAAAAGAGAAAAAAGAAAGCTGGAGCGACTATATTATCATACGAACTAGATTTTAAGGCAAAGAGTATTACCAGACATACAGACACTTCATAATGATAAAAAAGGGAAGTCATCTGAAAGAAGTAAAAAGAATAAATGGATGTGTGCCTAATAGTAGAATATTTTGAAATAAAATTGACAGAATTACTGAATAGACAAATCTAAAATCATAGTTGGAGATTTTAAGACTGTTTTCTCAGTAATTAATAGAACAAGACAAAAAACAAAACAAAAAACAAAAACAAAAACAAAAAAAGAGTGAGATCTTGGAAGACCTGAATATCACTATCAATTATACTGGCCTATTTGACATTTATAGTACACTACACCTAACCTAACCTAAGACACATTCTTTGCAAGTGTACATGGTACATTCACCAACACAGACAATTTGGTGCACTATAAACAGAGTCTCAATAAATTACATATGACTAAAATTCTACCAAATACGTTTTCTACCCATAATTTAATTAAACTAAAAATAGTAACAATACGATACCTAGAAAACCCCAAATATTTGGAAATTGAGAACACACTTTTAAAGAACTTGTGAATGAAAGAAGAAATTGAGAGAAAATGTTTTGAAGTAAAGAGTAAAGAAAATGCAATATATCAAAATTCATGTGCCATAGTTAAGAAATGAGAGGGAAATTTATAGCTGTAAGTGTTCATAGTAGAAAAGGATAAAGGCAAAAAGCAGTGATTCAAGTTTTCACCTGAGAAGCTAGAAAAAAGAGCAAATTAAATCCAAAGGAAACGGACAGAAGGAAATAATGATTCTTTTTTTAAAAAGCATAAATAATGAAAAAGAAAACAAAAACGAGAGAAAATCTAGAAAACCAAAACTTAGTTCTTTAAAAGATCAATAAATTTCACAAATTCATAGCTAGACTGATCAAGAAAAATTAAAATGAGGGAATAAAAATTAGTATCAGGAATGAAAAAGAAGATGTCTCTAAAGATCTGAATATATTGAAGAGATAATAAGTAACTATAATAAACAACTTTAAGTCAATGAACTTGGAAACTTAGGTAAAATGGACAAATTTCTTAAAGAATACAATTTACCAAAATCAACATAAGATGAAATTAAAAATCTTAATAGCTCAATCTCTCTTAAAGTAATTGAACACACTATCCTTCCCATAAAGAAAACTCTAGGTTTTCTGGTTTCTTGGCAAATTCTATCAAATATTAAAGGAAAAAATAATATTAATCTTACACAAACTCTTTTTCAGAAAATGGAGCAGGATGGGGCACCTGCGTGGCTCAGTGGGTTAAGCCTCTGCCTTCAGCTCAGGTCATGATCCCAGGGTCCTAGGATGGAGCCCGCTTTCCCCCATCTCTTTCTGCCTGCCTCTCTGCCTACTTGTGATCTCTGTCAAATAAATAAATAAAATCTTAAAAAAAAAGAAAAGAAAAAGAAAATGGAGCAGGATGGAAGCTTCCCCAACTCATTGAATGAGGCCAGCTTAATCCTGATGCCAAATCTGACAAAGATACTATGAAAAAAGAAAATTACAGCTCAGTATCTATGAATATAGATACAAAAATTCCTTAACAAATATTACCAAATAAAACTTAGGAATATACAAAGATAATCATCCTGCTTGACATCATGACCTACTAGGGTTTATCTTAAGAATGTAACACAGTTTTAACATTTAAAAATCAATTATGGGGGGGCACCTGGGTGGCTCAGTGGGTTAAAGCCTCTGTCCTCGGTTCAGGTCATGATCCCAGGGTTCTGGGATCCAGCCCTGAATCGGGCTCTTTGCTCAGTGGGGAGCCTGCTTCCTCCTCTCTCTCTCTCTGCCTGCCTCTCTGCCTACTTGTGATCTCTGTCTGTCAAATAAATAAATAAAATCTTTTAAAAAAATCAATTATTATAATAGATGTACTACCAGAATAAAAGAGAAAAAACATAAAGAATTTTAATACACTCAGAAAAGCATCTGACAAAGTTCAATACGAACTCATGATCAAAACTCTCAGCAAATTAAAAATGGATGGGAGATTTCCTCAATCTACAGCTATAATCTTATTTAATGGTGATGTATTGAATGCTTTTTCCCCCAAGATAAGTAACAAGAAAAGGATGTCTACTCTCACCAATTCTACTCACCTGGTGCTGGAGGGCCCAACCAGCACAAGGCAGAAAAGATTAATAAAAGGCATAAAGGTTAGGGGCGCCTGGGTGGCTCAGTGGGTTAAAGGCTCTCCTTCAGCTCAGGTCATGGTTCCAGGGTCCTGGGATCGCCCGAGTTGGGCTCTCTGCTCAGCGGGGAGCCTGCTCCCTCATCTCTCCCTGCCTGCCTCTCTGCCTGCTTGTGATCTCTGTCAAATAAATAAATAAAATATTTTTTTTAAAAAAAGGCATAAAGGTTAGAGAGAAAGAAATAAGACTCCCATTTACTGCAGATAACATAATTGGTTAGATGGAAAAATCATAAGGAAACTAAAATGGGATAAGGGTACCTACCTCATATAGTTGTTATAAGAATCAAATGAATTTAAATTTGAAATGTGTTTAGAACTGAGCCTGACATGTAGTAAGCACTGCATTAGCACAGGCAAAATTTAAAAATGCATATAACTAAATATAAAATCTGGAAGGGTTACATATTATCTTATGGACAATGAGTATATATTTATTCATCAGAATAGCTAATAGAGAACTACTTTAAGGAACAAGGTTATCTTTGTTCTGGGAATCCGCTTATAGCAAAGTTCAGGGCAAGTAACCCCAGGCTGCCTAGAGAATGGTCAGTTCTCACTAACATTCCTAAAACAGAAAGATGAAGTATGTTACAGTTTGACACTGTCTACTGAGTTACTGCTTTTATATGATTTATTATGTCTACATAGTTATACAAACAAGTCCAGCTGTTTTTAATGAACACATATCTTGCTGATCTATAAGTATTCTCACAGCAGAATATCCATGAAAGACATTTAAGTTAAAAAAAAAAGTAGTTGGCATAATTGTATTTACAGTATAGTTCAATTTTTAAGGCAAAAAAGACAGGCATATATGGTAACTGCATTGATATGTGCATGGGAAAATGTCTGGGAAATATCCAGATGGAAGTGTTAGTAGTGGATAGCCCCCCTCCTCCCGCCCCATAGTAGAAGTAGAAAGGACTTTCAGTTTTTTACTTAATATCTTTTGTATATGGTTTGAACTTTTAGGAATATTTATTGATAGTTTTACTTTGTAGCTTAAAAAATAAAATACTGGGGTGCCTGGGTGGCTCAGTGGATTAAAGCCTCTGCTTTCGGCTCAAGTCATGATCCCAGAGTCCTGGGACCGAGCCCCGCATCGGGCTGTCTGCTCAGCAGGGATCCTGCTTCCCCCTCTCTATCTGCCTGCCTCTCTGCCTGCTTGTGATCTCTCTCTCTGTCAAGTAAATAAATACAATCTTAAAAAAAAAATAAATAGATAGATAGATAAAATACTAATGCAAAAAAAATTCAACATTTACAAGTCACAATGTTTAGAGTCGTTTTGTTTTCTAAGTCAAGCAAGAGGAAAATAATTCTTCTTTTGTGTTCTTTAAACAAAGGTAGAATTTTATTTTAGACACCAAGAGCATATTCCAGATATTTGCATCTCTAAGATCCTTCCAGCGTCCCCACTTCCCTCTACCCCAGAAGAGGAGTAGAGAGAGTTATAAACCCAGGTGAGGTCAAACGTTCAGTGTGTGGGCATAGGTTGGCTCATCAGAACTGAGAGCATGATAAGGCAGTAGGCTTGATGACCCTGTGAGCCCACCTGATTCACCCTAATTTATACCTTCTCACTCCACCTGGACTCCAGGAATTGGCTTCCCCAACTCCCACACCTGGGTGCATGGAGACCGTGGGTAAAAATATGAATCAGAGGGGCGCCTGGATGGCTCAGTGGGTTAAGCCGCTGCCTTCGGCTCAGGTCATGATCTCAAGGTCTTGGGATCGAGTCCCGCATCGGGCTCTCTGCTCAGCAGGGAGCCTGCTTCCCTCTCTCTCTCTGCCTGCCTCTCTGCCTACTTGTGATCTCTCTCTCTCTCTCTCTGTCAAATAAATAAATAAAATCTTAAAAAAAAATATGAATCAGAGATAATCCATTACCACTGGAAACCCAGAATTTTAATTAGAATGACCTTAAAAAGTGTCTAAAATTCATCTACAGACAACCACTTTCCACATCCACTTCCACATTCCACTTCCAGTCCAGGGAAGTAATTTGCCCAAGGTTATGGGGTTACTAAGTCATCCCGGCAGGACTCTGGAGAATGAAGACAGCATCCTCTCTGTTACAACAGGGAGAAGGTCTAAAAGCGCAAGCCCTATTAATGGCAGACCAGGGGCTGTGACTTCATGAACAAAGAGAGAAGAGTAGGACGCAGCTCAACCAGGCTCAAAAGGAACAATCATCCTGTCTTTATCATAGACTTTTAAATTGGAGTGCAAACATCAAAAACTGGCTCTGTTATTCATTTACTCTCATTACTAGTGTTCCCTAAGATGCATATGCGCTTTCTCTACAAATAATCCATTAGTACAAAAGAGAGAATGTTTCCTATTTGAGATGTGCCTTCTGGCCACATCATTCAGAGATGCTCTTAGTATATAACTAACACTAATGAAGGGCTCTTGTTAGAATGTTTTCCACATTTTGGTTATAGGGAATAGAAAACCTGGAGATACTTAAATTAATGCAATGTGTTCTATTATGCTCTATCAAACTGGTTTTTTTTTTTATAGTGGGAACTATGAGTCAGTTTCTAAAGTTTAGGAGGCTCAGGATTTACTCAAAAATCAGTAAATCAGAAACTGATTCAATCAAAGTATCCTGCAAATTTGTGTAGAACTGTGATGAAAGCCCTCATTCCTCCACACTAAAAAAAGAGAAAAGTTCCCAAAGAAGAGTCAAAAATAGCACTCCCAAAGATTATGAGCTAAGACCCATTCTTAAAATGTAAAGTAACTGACTGATAACCAAATAAAAAAATCATTCTTACCTATTTATCAATATAAGTTCTCTAAACTCTCCTATAGCTGGTTATTAACACTGATAAATGGTTCTAATACCCTCAGAACAAAATTGTTGCCTTTATTCAACATCACATTTTTTCACTATTAACAGCCTTTCAACAAATTATCTTAAGGTCCTCAAATGCATTAGAAATGTTACATACACCCTCAAACTGCAAGAACACATCTTGAGGTTAAGGAGAGGCATAACTGCATTTGTTATAAGAAGTTAACAGGAGACGCCTAAGTGGCAGTTTCTGGCTGGACTTGAATGCTGTTCACATTCATTATATTGCCCCCCCCTTTTCATTACTAATGATTTTCTGATACTAAAGCTTTTTAAGACTTTGATCTTTTGTGAAAACTCAGTAGGATACAAACCTTCCAGCTGAACAAACAGACTTGAGCAGAACGACCATTGCCTTAGCATTTGCCTCAGAAAGTATCATCTGCCCCGCCTTCACCCCAGTGTTTCATTAAAGTGGTGTCTTTCAAAATATGCAAATGACAGTAATAATTTGAACAAACAAATGAATTAGGTGAGCTTCTATAGGCAATTTACTCAAGGTAATTAAGAATGCTAAATAAACAAATTATTATTTTAAATGGCAAGAAAGCTTTAATTAAACTTGATTTCTATACTTAAAATGAAATTACTAACTCAACGGAAAGGAACCAGTGTGAATTAAAAGCAAAGTGTCAAGAAGGAAAAAAAGACTGTACACTCTAACTTTTGATTCACAAGATTAGGACCAGGTGTCACTACATTTTCACTGGAGCTTGCTCAGAGAAAAGTATCTCTGTATATGAATTTAGAATTGATAAAATGTATTTGAAGTGCCTCAAGCATGAGCACATTTTAAATGGTAAAGATGCTAAGCAAAAATAGAATCAACCCAAACCCAAACCCAAGGTAATTTCTCTCCAACTAGCATCTCAATCTTTCTCTGCCAGTAAGACAGTAAGACATGGAACCCAGCAGGCTATGGTTCATCCAGGAACGAATAGTCCTCCTGTAATGGATGGAGGGACATGATAGCCCATAGTAGACCCTCCACAGTGGTACGATGGCCACCAGCCATGAAGTATGTTTCTATGATGGACCAAACCACTGAGTCCCAACCAATGACCACGGAAATAAAAGAAAATGTCCACAGTTATCCCACGATGGATGAGGTTATAACATGGTCCCATTAAAGTAGATAACACATAGGTATTTAGTCCTACAAAAGAACATAATCTTAAAATAATTATAGCCTATTTTTAAAGCTTCAAGTAACCTTAAGTAATCTCCAAGACTAGGCATTTCCATGTCTCTTCCCTTTTTAATGTTTTATCCCAGTAATTTTAATGGGACTCTGATTAGACCCCAGCCACCAGAACCGGCAAGTAGTAAAGCCCTCAAGAACCACCTATTTTCTTCTCCACATGAAACACCTTGCCTGGTGGAGCCTCCTGGGTCTTCTCTCTTCTACCTTCAGCCCAGTGTCCCACAGGAATACACAGGATGTGTCCTGTCCCCTTGGCTCCTGGCTTTCTGGTCAGGCAGGATGACCCAGGGCAGGAAGCTAAGAGTGTGAGCCGGGTGGTGGCAGAACAGAGCAGGGAGGGGCCTGGAGACAGGCTGGAGAAGCCATTCTAAGTCACTATCTTTGGCATCTGGGCCCAGTCACCCTGCCATGAAAGACGATTTTCATATTGTTTCCCTAAATAGTCTGCCTGGAGAGTGACCCTAGGGGTACTATTAAAATATCAATGATAGTGATAAGAAGTTTATGTCAAGCCTATGTTCTAAGGAGCAGAGAGAATTCCAGATTACTGTGTTTTCCCTTGTGTACTCCCGCCTTCATTCTGGAGAGGCAATCATGTAACTGCTGACCCCAACTAGAGAGGGAACAAGTCATGTCTAGAAGTCAAGAGATCCGAAGAGGCCAGTGTCCCTAATTCTTCTATTTGCTCCTTCATCCCTTCATGCGTTCATCAGTAAGTCATTCATTCATCAATCATTTCTACACTTAAGGTATATACAGAGACACCATTCTTTCCCCAAGTTGCTCACATTCCAGAGATAGAAGAGACATCAAACAAAATGGGCTGGAAACTCGGGGTGAACTGAGAGCACCGCGGAGGAGCATCCAGTATTTGAGGAGTGAGAAGTTCAGGGTGGGGTTGGGGGAGCAGGGAAACAAAGTTGCCAGTGACCAAACATCGGTCACTTCTCCTTTGACCCACCAGAAGGGGAGCTGTGCACAGTGTGATGAGAGCTTTGTCTCTCAACTTCGAGCAGAAATTCCCAGAGCGCTGAACATATCCGTTGTGTCTAGCACAGAGCACGACATGCTGTGAGGTTTCAACATATATCTGCTGAATAAATGAATGATCTAAGAATCTGGATCTGCCCCGGGGACTTTTGTTGGACAGAACCTTAGTGAGTGGGCATATCAGAGGACACTATAACCCTCTAGAATTTGAAGACAAGAAACTTCCTCTAAAATGTTTGTACAGAGTCACAGAATTGTATGAAGAAAGTATGCTGGGTGGGTAAGATGTTTGCAAGTCAATGGGTAGATAAAAGGTGGCACATTCAATCAATGGAATATTGCAATGAAAAAAAAATCTACTGACATATACTACACCATAGGTGAATTTCAGAACCATTCTATTCAGTGAAAGGAGCCAGAAATGGAGACCACATGTCACAGGATTACACTGATAAGAAATGCCCAGGAAAGGCAAATTTATAGAGATGGGGAGTAGATCCATGACAGCCTGGGAATGAGGTCCCATGAGGGACCTAAGCAGGAAGATGAAACTGGTCTGAAACCAGATGGTGGTGATAGCTGCACCATCTTGTAAAGATTCTCCTTGAATTATACACTTGAATGGGTGAATTTTATGATATATAACTACACTCACCACAGTTGTTTTGAAAGTTTTGCAAAGGGAGTCATAAATTATAGGTTTGCCATCAGGCTGTTATGAGGGGGCTGCTATGTTGTTGGAAAACACAAAGTCGGGAGTCCGCTCAGAGTTGAAAAGAGCCCTCATCTCCTAATTCCCAACCTCAGTGCCCTCCCTAAAAAACCTGCTCAGTGGTTGCCAAGGCTGGATGGAGGGGGGAATGGGGAGTGACTGCTAAGTGGGTCTGTGATTTCCTTGTGGGGTGATGAAAAGTTCTGAAGGAGTGGTAATGGTTGCAAAACATGACGAGCGTCCTTAATGCCACTGAGTTGTACACTTAAAATGGCTAAAATGGTCAGTGTTTTTTTTTTGAAAGATTTTATTTATTTGACAGAGATCACAAGTAGGCAGAGAGGCAGGCAGAGAGAGAGGAGGAAGCAGGCCCCCTGCTGAGCAGAGAGCCCGATGCGGGGCTCGATCCCAGGACCCTGGGATCATGACCTGAGCTGAAGGCAGAGGCTTTAACCCACTGAGCCACCCAGGTGCCCCTAAAATGGTCAGTTTTATGTTTATGCATTTTACCAAAAGTTTTGGCCATGTCTGAGGAATATTTTCATATTTCCCTTTCATTTGCCAAATTCATTCCTTGGTAGCCACGGGGGTGGGGGTTGGGCAGTTGCTGTCCCAAGCCATCTCATGGCAGGATGTCTTAGTCCAGGTGACAGCATAGCTCTAAGAAGTCTGTTTGCTGTACTCTATTACCTTTCCTTTGATTGGCAAACATCAGATATTAATTAAAAAAAAAATCTGGACTTGGTTTGCATTTTAATCCTGCCCACTTGAAACTGGTTGGCCTCCTTCAAAACAACATAGGCAGGGACGTTCCCTAAGCTGTCTAGCCATTCATTAAGTGTTGCTACCCTGGCTTCCTGCTCCCTGAAAGTGTAGGAGGCAATGACTTCTCCTGTCATGGATTGAGCCATGGCATATTATGAAACACTTGCTGTTTGTCAGAAATACTTTAGGTCCATAAAGCTCTAGGACTCCCTGTCCCCAAATAATCCAAAGCAGCTCCAGCGTGCCCTGGAATGACTTCCACGATGATTCCTAGAGTACTTTTTTCGCCAGTATCATTTGCACTAGTATTCCTATCAGCCTCTCTATAAGGCTGGTTAGAATGTTCTTTCCTTTTTCCCAATAAGAAGACAAGTTGCTAGCGAATTAACTAAGTTTCCCAAGGATGTCAATTTATTTAGGGCTAGAACCAGGGTCTAAACATGCTTAGTATTCATATGTCTGATTGGTGGTGTACGTAGAAAGTGAGAATTATCAGCAACAAAATATTTTCTACCTCAAAGATGACTTTAAACTGATCCTTTCATTTTGCGATTGGTTAAAATATGCCTGCGATTGAATGGAGTGAAGAAAAAGAAACAACCCCAGGCTTCCATTTGGGGAAAAAAAAATTGGAGAGCAAGTACTAAATGCCAAATGTCTATAAGAACTTCTCAGAAGAATTACTTCTTTGCTGCCAGCCAATACTCACAGGGACACACTGTGGCTGAATTTTTTAATTGTGCTTTTTAGATGCTGGATAATTTTCTGACTATTAAAGACAATCATAGCCAAGCCTAACAATAAAAGTAATTGAATCTTATGCTTGAGAGGATACAGCTGATTCACCATGGGGTGTAGGAGAGGAAGGAGGCAAATAAGAGGAGGTGAGAAGTCCAGAAGTAATTTTCGCTCCATGAAAAGCACAGACTGCCTTCACAGTAGAAAAGCCTGAGATGGAAGGGAGTCCTTATCCTTTCAGACCCATTCTCCTGTGTGGCATCTGAAAACTATTGACTATCAACTATCGACTATCAACAGCCTGAACCCTAGCCTCTGCCCCAGGTCCCACAACCCTAGCTTAGGATGTTGAGATGAGATTTCCAAGAGGGGACAGGGTGAGGCCACAGCCATTCTGCCCTTGGGAGGCTGTGTCTGCTCTATCTCTTCCCGGGGTCTGGGCAGGATGGAGCAAGTAGACTTACTCAGCAGTGTATACTGACCCACCAGAAACTTGTATGTTCAAGGAGAGTCTTTGCCTTACATGTACATCAATTGCATTCAACCTCAAAGATGAGTTTCTTCTATGTGTAAGGCAAATAACACAAACACCACACAAACCCTGCCTTAAAACGATGAACAATTTAATGGCAAAAGTACTAGCAGCTGTCAGATACAAGCCAACCAGCCACCTGGTGTCAGAACAAGATCTATTTCTGTAAATATTAAATGTGCACAGATTTCAAGATTTAGTTGGTAGCCACAGAGAAGGCCTTCACAGATTGTCCTTAACAGAGAAGAGCTCCTAGTATAGGACACTTGGGTAATTACTTAATTTTCTCTTCTATAAATGGGGATTCAGGCCCACAATCTCAAAATCAAACACAAAGTGAAAATCAAAATGTCTGCAATGAAATGTATGAATATGAATGTTCACAAATGGGATAAGGATTATAAATATCTTCATGTCCTCAAGAATAGAGATTATATATCTACTTAGCTCTAAAGAGTGACATTATCCCTTTTTCTTTTCCTTTACTGCTCTTATCCAATTATTTTTAACATCTTATATTCCCTGGCAAGATCTCTCACACCTGTTCCATTTTCCTAGACTATACCCCCGCAAGGCATGGCTCTATCACAGCATATCCAGACTTCAGAGATACCCGGTTATGGTGCCACCTTCAACCTCTGCTCACATGACTGAACATTCTATAGCTATATCATTCTCGTTGTCACTGTGATCCCAGCAAAAACTCTGAAAACTCACTTGTGTCAACAGATCCAAGTCCAGATTCTTTGGCTTGGATTCCTATCCATTTTCCTAGGCTGCTAGCTACAAATTCTCTGTTCCACCCAAATTGATTCCCCAGCACCTTTAAATTCACCACCGCTATAACCTCACTGCTATACCTCCATGGCCTGTGTGGCAGGCTGTGTTTTCCAGAAGGACCCCAGCAATATCTCCCATCCCACATGCTCTTCCTACAATGTGATGTTAATGAGTTAAAGGTTAGGCCTATGTTCCTTCTCCTTGAATCTGGGTGTACCTGTGAATATGACCAAAGTAGCAATAGATAAGTTACAAGGTAAGTCATGAAACTGAAGGAACTTCTGCCTGTTTCTCTCAGGACACCGACTCTTGTTTCTAGCCTCCTTGCTACGGGAAAGCCAAGCAGCCATGTGGAAAGGCCAGCTGACAAGCAGCATCAACCAAGAGATATGCCAACAGTGAGCCTGCAGCTGATTCTAGCCCAGAGCTATCCTCTACGTTGTCCCCAGATGATCCCAAATGGAACAGAGATAAGCTGTTCTCTCCCACCCTTACCTCCCTGTCGTGCCCTATCCAAACTGCATATTTGTGAGCAAAATAAGAGTGTGGTTGTTTTGTATGCCATATCTTTTTTATCTGTTCAACTGTCAATGGGCATCTGGGCTCTTTCCATAGTTTGGCTGTTGTGGACATTGCTGCTATAAACACTGGGGAGAAGGTGCCCCCTTTGAGTCATTATGTTTGCATCTTTTGGAGAAATACTTAGTAGTGCAATTGTTGGGTCATCAGGTAGTTCTATTTTCAACTTTTTGAGGAACCTCCATACTGTTTCCCAGAGTGGCTGCACCAGCTTGCATTCCCACCAACAGTGTAAGAGGATTCCTCTTCCTTCATATCAGCCATCAAAAAGATGAAATCTTGCCATCTGCAATGACGTGGATAGAACTAGAGAGTATTACGCTAAGTGAAATAAGCCAGTCAGACAAAAACCATATGTGGGATTTAAGAAACAAAACAGATCAATATAGGGGAAAGGAAGGAAAAATAAAATAAGATGAAATCAGAGAGGGAGGCAAACCATAAGAGACTCTTAACTCTAGGAAACAAACTGAGGGTTACTGAAGGGGATAGGGATAGGAGGATGGGGAAGCTGGGTGATGGGCATTAAGGAGGCACTTGATATAATGAGCACTGGGTGTTGTATGCAACTGATGAATCACTAAATTCTACCCCTGAAACTAATAATACACTATATGTTAACTAAATTGAATTTAAAAAATAAAAAAGTGTGTTTGTTTTAAGTGACTGATTTTAAGGTAGTTTGTTATATAGCAATAGATAACTGGAATTGACTAAAATACCCTCCCCTTTTTCAGCCTTCTCAAATCTCACTTACCTTTCAAAGCCCAGTACAGACCCCTCACCTCCTCCATGTTGTTAACCCCACCTAAAAGTGATTTTTATCTCTGTCTCTCTTGCTTGAAGCTTGTCTAGCACTCAGTAAAGACCTAAGACCTATATAATCTCCTTGAGGAAAAAGATCATGACTGTATCTTCTGGGGAAGCTGTTCCCATTGTCTCTCATAATATTTTACACATAGCAAACGATTTATATATACTCGCCTCACAACTAACGTTCTAGCCTCCAGACTAGGTACTTAATAAATGCTACACACTGTGACAGTGATTAATATAAAAAAAGATAGAAAGGGAGGGACAATAAAAAATTTTAAATGGAGGATTAGGTAGTTACAGGAAACCCCAAATTCCAAGTCACTAAACTGACTTCATATTGAGTAAAGTAGATGCTTTTTAAATTAATAGTTTATGCTCAGGAGTGGATGTATGGGTATGGGTGTGTTTTCAGCCAACACGTAGGTTTGGATGTCTGCTCTGGGAATTATTCCCTCGTTAATAATTAAATTCTAAATGGGCATTTTGAGAAGTGGTAGTAACTATCCACATTGCATGGTCTTGTAATTACTCAAGTGTAATAGAGTATAGGAGAGTTTAGAAATAGGCAGAATGTTTCCTGTCAAACACCATCTGTATCAGGACTTCTTGAAATGGGCATCATGAACCCTACTTAGATGTTTGTCTTTGGATGAGATTCATGAAGTTCATGCCTTAAATTACATACAAAGCTTTGTATGCATGCATTTTTCTAAGGAGAGGGAAGGTCCATGACTCTCATCAGATTCTCAAAATAGTTTTGGAAACACAGCTAATCCAAAGTTTTACCTTATCACATGCTTTTAACTCCTGTCCAGAGATTCTTCTAAAGGGACAGGTGTGGGCCAGCAATGGGGAAATGCCAAGGCTGGTCTGGCTGTGCCACTGCCTTGCATGGTAGCCTTGAGGAAATCCTTCTAAGCTCTCTGGAGCTGGTTCTAGAGCTCCCAACTAGGAAGACAGGAGGATGCCCTTGAGCTACCAAGACATCTCAAAATAGTTTCCCTGAAATGGCTTAAAGAGGAAGGAAAGGGCTACTTCCAGTGGATTTTTTTTCCTATAAAATAACTATAATATTAATTTTGATTAAAATCTACATCTAAGGGGCACCTGAGTGGCTCAGTGGGTTGGGCCTCTGCCTTCGGCTCAGGTCATGGTCTCGGGGTCCTGGGATCGGGCCCCGCGTCAGGTTCTCTTCTCGGCAGGGAGTCTGCTTCCCCCCCACCCCAGCCTGCTTCTCTGCCTACTTGTGATCTCTCTCTGTCAAATAAATAAATAAAATCTTAAAAAAAATAAAATAAAATCTACATCTAAGTGTTTACAGTTATTTATTTAGTAAATATTAATTTAGTGCCTACAATGTGATAGTCACTGACTGTGGACTTTCCACTCAGTCCTTTAAGACTTGACCATCACAAGTAGTCCACCTCACCACTGACATAACAATAAGAAGTAAAGTGGACAGTAAAAGTATCAAACATGAAGAGAAAGGTACAGAGGACCAAAGAATCAGTGATTCATCACTAAGTGGGTAGAACAAGTGTTGCGTAGGAGCTCTAGTAGAAACACAGTACTCCATTGATAGCCAGGTTGATTTAGCTGATCTGTCCTGTCAGGTGGATGTCTACCTGCTTCTTTGGCTTTCAGAATTGCATACTCAGTTAAAAGCATAGCTTATTTTTCCTAGAGGGAAATCTTTCTTTAAAGATGTGTAAGTAGCTATACTCCCACTACCAGTTCTCACATGAATACAGTAATAAACAAGCAAAAAGCAAGTAAATACCAATGCTTAATGGAAAAGAAGGCACATAATAAGTACTTTAGACCCCAGGATCTGACCATAATTCTCCTCATGTTCAAAGTTTTCAGTGGAGGAAGTAAGATTTTACTCAGGCTTTGAATTACAGATGAAACACACATATTAGACAAAGTACTAGAAAGAAAACATGTATTCAGCACTTAAGAAGATGGAAAGTATGACATAGATCATTTCATTGTTCTGTAGACCATTAATTTCCCCCCTAATGTTAGTACTTCTAATTTTATATTAATACTCAATTTTTCATATGTATGTGACTTATCTCTTGAATTAGAGAGTCACCTCCTTGGGCCCAAGACACATATGTCATAGTTTTTGGATGTCATTTGAATGATGATGTACCCTTACTAAACATTCAGTAAATATTCTATGAATGAATAAATGGAAGTTTCTCCTTGAAGCTTAAGATGGGAGAAAAGAGTGGCTTTATAAGGAAACTAATAATTTCTTCTAAATCTCCATAATTATTTCCACAATATATTTCTTTCATGAAAAACAAAAGTATAAATGGAGATCCTCAATTTGTTACTGATAATTTGGAGTTGGGGATATAGAGGCCTACATTAGGAGGTAGCCGTTTTCTGGTATATAGGGATCAGGAGAAGGGTAAGGAGACAATCTTATTTATTGCCCATATTTGGAAACTGGCATAATTTGTGTCTCTTAAGAAAAAAATAAGAGTAGTAAAGAACAACATATGGTATAAATAAATGGGGTTTGATTTTCTCCAATACATGGTTCCTGTAATTCTTCTTCCTAACCTCTCCCGTGACTATGTGTGTGGTGTACTGTGTATGTGCTATACCATTCTGGACTTTAAATCAATTTGCACATGTGTAAACAAAATGCATAGGGCAGCAAAAGTGTTTGGTGTGCACAGTACCTTCAAATTGTATCAAAAATGTATATACAAAGTCCTCTGAAATCATCTCCAAAGAGATTTCCTACAATAAAAACATGCCTATGTAGTAAAAGGAGCTAAACTTTTTTCTTTTTTAAAAGATTTTACTTATTTGAGAAAGAGAAAGACAGAGATAGCAAGAGAGATCATGGGCGGGGCGACGGGCAGAGGCAGAGGGAGAAGCATAGCCCCCACTGAGCAAGGAGCCCCAGGTGGGGCTCAATGCCAGTTGGGATCATGACATGACCTGAACAGAAGGCAGACGCTTAACCGACTGAGCCACCCAGGTGCTCTGGAGCTAAGCTTTTCATCACTGGCATGCTTAGAAAGATCTTACATTTATTTAAGATATTCGATTTATACCACACATGCGAGTTCCTTAGACAAAACTGCCTCTGGATTCTTCTTTACTTTTGGTCATAAATCAAAGATCCAAAACCTGACTCATATAACACACCGTACTTCATTTTCTCTAAGTCAATCTCAACAAAAAACAAGTTGCAGGGAAAATAAAGGTGGAAAATGGTAGATTACCTTTCACCCCAACTTCCCAGTGCATTTAGAGGTTGGACTATTTGATCATCTTAGAATGATGGGCCATTAACATGACTCTCTCTGTGAAGTGCGCTGAGATTGAAATGGGGAAGCCATTTTTTAGGAGGATGTTCTTTCACATTGTGATATATACAGAATAATAAACACATCTCAGCTCTCAGGAAACCAGAGGGAATCTTTCCAATACGGCTACTTCTTGTAGGTATACACTAATTTTGTTTATTATTATCACCTCATTAAGTCATAATTAGGATAAAACAAAATAATATATATAAGTGCCTCCTGACAGACAGCAAATGCTAATGCTTATGTTCTAGAAGAACATAAGTTCTTTTCTTAGGTATCTCTTGATTTTCCACCTCAGAGTCTCATAAGAAGCATGACCAACACAGTAGGCACTTATATTTGCTGAATTTAACTCAATGTTATAGATTCCCTTTTCTTCTCAGTGTCAGTGAGAATAGTACCCTATGCTATATTTTGGCTACTGCTCTCCAACTGAATATAAGCAATTTTCTCACATATATTCCATTAAAGGGGGTTGAAACTGGAATGTTTTTTGTTTGTTTGCTTATTTGGTTACTTACTGGCTTATTTGGTTGGTTGGCTGGCTGGCTTGTTGCTGATACTCTTGATCTTAGGACAGTAAGAGAGAGAAACAACATGGTACAAATTATAATGTTTGAAGTCAGACAAGACTAGTTTAAGTCCTAACTCCTCTACTTTAGTAGCCATCTAATTTCTCAATCTAAGTCTAAGTTTTCTAACTTATAAAATGGGACAGTAATCCCTACTGGCCAGGGTTGTTAGGAGGATTAGATGAGACAAATGGCTACTATGCCTAATGACAACCCCACAGTAAGCATTAGGTATATCACTAATTTTGTTTATTATTATTACCTCATTAAGTCATAATTAGGATAAAATATGTAAGTGCCTCCTGACAGACAGCAAATGCTAATGCTTATGTTCTAGAAGAACATGATTTAGTAGGCAGTATGTGTCATCTGTCTTACACACCCCAGGGAGTGTTCTTGCATGATGGTTCTTCTGACCACATGTCACTATTAGAGCACAGACAGGTCTAGCTCAGGTATACGGACACTTCATAAATCTGTCCCTCTGAATTAACTCAAAAAACACTTACCAGTGACCAGAAATCACAAGAAATAGAAATAAGCATCAGAATGTTCAGATTTGCAGGGAGAATGCTGGTAAACATTACTACTTTGATGTGGCACTTTGGGAGGCTGAAGGCACTAAACCACTCGCCTTGGGAGCTGCTGCCATGTAGCCATGAGCTATTTCCAGCCCTTTTTGTATTTCCTGGCTTTACCTGGATGGGATATGTGCATATTTGTCATTCATACCATTCAAATAATTAGGGCCTGACCCATCTCCTGTGTCACATCCTCAAGTCTCTTCACATGACTCATCATTCAGCTGGAAAGCAGGAAGTGCTCCATCTGGGGGAGGAAGTCAAAAGGACGCCACGCCTCAGGACAACACTGTTCTCACTCAGCTGTGTATTATTTTCGACTACCAGGCAACACCCAAACAGAGCCTGTTTTATCACACCAACAGAAAGGAAGATCAGGGCTGTGAGTTTACACTAGTGTCTCACATCTGAGACATCATGTGACCAAGAGCTACAACCAAGAGGCTGTTCCATTGACCCCCTACCCAGCTGACTTCTGGTCGTACCAAAGCAGCAAACCTCTAACCTCAAAGCACAGAGACCTAAGCCTTCTTCAGTTTACTCTGGCATAATCTCTTGGATTAGTAAGTACTGTCACAGAACTAAATGTATGTACATAGAAGTGGGTGTGTTTTGCACATATTTATGCAAGCCTACATGTCTATACATGAGAAAGTTTTGGCACCCAAAAGAAGCTACTATGAAATTTTTTATAGCCAAAATTGTTTGCTATTTATCAATTTGCATTTTTCAAAATAAGCCTACATCTACACTGAGATGAGACATCTTTAATTGCATGGAGAGTCTATTTCCATTATAAATGGGTCAAGAGTTACCTTGCCTGATAACAATTATATATATATATATATATATATATATATATATATGAGACTGGAGTCCATATATACATATATATGTGCATATACATATATGGAGATACATACACATATATGTGTATATATATATATATACACATATATGGAGATATATATATGAAGATTTGGAGTTCCTAGAAATATCACCTTCATTCAGGTCAGGGAGAATTTGGAAGAATGACTTATACTCAATCTCATCCTCTTTTCACCCTAGATTGATATTCCAATCTGGAAATGGAAACTTTAGAGGGATGAGAAACTGGCTAGCCTGAGCTCCTTCATGACTCCAGTCTTTCATGGCCATTGATAATTTGACTTCTGAATTAGAAATGGATAACTGTTAAGAGAGTTTATTATTATTAAACAATTGTGTGGAATTTTGTTCTGGTGATTTATAATTGTATATTTATATTAATAAGGGTAAAAGACTAGTTTATTATAAATATTGAGAATGTATTCTAATAGCTTATATTTATAAAACATATTTGATGAATATGAAGTCATATATATCTAAAATTGTTATTATTTAATGAAATTCTTTCACTCAATGTTCACCTATGTGCTAGATGCTCAGATACTCTACAGCCATGCAAAGCTGTTTTTTATCTTATTTTACAGATGAGAAAACTAGGGTACAAACACCTGGCCCAATATCACACAGCCAGGAAGCAGTAAAATCTCATTTGACTCAACTTTATATGACAGCCAGGCCATGTGCTTTCCACCCTAGAAATTGCCCCCTCTATGTATTAATGAATATATATTCATAGATATATGTGTGTGTATATATGTATATTCATAGGACATATCCTATATATTTATAGTGTGTATACATATATATTCATAGGATAATGTTTACAGGTTGACACATAATTTAGAAATAATGTATTATAAAGATTTAAATCCCTTCAGTCATACATCATTAATCCAGAGGTCTCCTAATCAATCTGAACACAATTAAGAGTTGCAAATCAGTCACTTAAGTCACCAAACCAAATGTGGCATGTATTTTACACATCAGAGGTGGTAGATGACCCTGCTACAAGAGTGAACAGCTCACTTCTTCAAGGTCTGTTCACTCTTGCTTTAGACACCACGCTAAAAGTGTGACTCTGTTGTTTCCCAACACTTACCAGAGAAAGATCACCAGGGACAGGTAATAAAGAAGGGTTTCTACAGACAAGAATATTGATTGCTTATGAAAAGTGAGAGCCAGGAATTTGGAACAAAGGGGAAAACAGAAAAACTATAGAATTCTGTTACATAGTGGTGTAGTCTAGCATGGGGGCAAAACCACACAGCTTAGAAGCCCCTAAGGGCTTCTACCAGCTAATTGAAGCACAATATAAGGACATAAACTTATCAGGATGACATAGTCATTATGATAGAAGAAAAACAAAATATAGTTTTTTACCTAAGACAGAGTGGGAGGAGGAGATTATAAAGTAATTTATAAAAATTTCTTCCAAAAATATATTTTTTTAAGGGAAAGTGGGAGAGCGGCAGAAGGAGAAGGAGAGAGAGAATGTTAAGCAGACTCCATGCCCGGCATGGAGCCTGCTGCAGGGGTCAGTCTCACAACACTGAAATCATGACCTGAGCCAAAATCAAGTCCATCACTTAACTGACTGAGCTACCAAAATGCCCCCCCCCCAAATATTTTGATGTTTAAAGAATATTTCCCTTTATTGAAAACCAATCTTTTGACAGCCTTCTCATTTCTCAAGGAGGCTGAAAGCTCTTTGGTTTTGACAAATAAACATCTTAATCTATTTCCAAGGGGATTGCTATGTATTAAAAGAGGTCTCCAAACTTCTCCAGAAGAGGAGCTCACTAGCTCTGCCTTACTGTTTACTAGCACTTTCCACCACCATTTTAGCTTGCCTCTCCAATTTTAGTATATGTGCTGCCAAAGCGAGCACTAGCTTGCCTCTCCAAATCAAGTTTTTAATTAAAAGTAATTCTCTTTTGATGGCTGCATAGTATTCCATCGTATATATATACCACATCTTCTTTATCCATTCATCTGTTGATGGACATCTAGGTTCTTACCATTTGCGACGACATGGATGGAACTAGAGCGTATTATGCTTAGTGAAATAAGTCAACTGGAGAAAGACAACTACCACATGATCTCCCTGATATGAGGAAGTGGAGATGCAACGGGGGTGGGAGTTAAGGTGGTAGGAAAAGTAAAAATGAAAGAAGATGGGATCGGGAGGGAGAAAAACCAAAAGAGACTCTTAATGTCATAAACTGAGGGGGGTGGGGGGAAGAGGGGTTGGGTGAGGGGGGTGGGGTTACATCATATGTTTAAATAAAGCTTAAATAAAGTAAAAAAAAAAAAAAAGTAATTCTCTTCCCTACCTTCATAATATGCACCCAATTGATAAGCATTCCTATCAACCTCCACCCCCAAAGTTTCTGGAGCTGCCTCTGCTATTTTCCACACATGACTATATCCCATTTTCCTAGAACCACTGACAAGTAATGCATTGGGTATGGGAATGATCAGATCCAGGCAAGAAGGTAGAATTACTTCATCTCTGCATCCAGGGTTCTTTAGCTCCAAACCCGTAAGACGTCCCACTAAAAGTATCTGATCTGGAGAAGGAGAATGAGGAACCATGTACTGAAACAGCTAAGCCATTGACCTGGCCAAGAAAAACAGTATGTGATATAATTTTAAAAGACATTCTTCCCTTCAGTTTTCCCCAAAGAGATAAGGATGAATCACTGCTAGGAACTGCATTTTGTAGTCAACAAGACCTAGCAACAAACTAATTCAGGATTAACTTCCTATAGTAGCATACTTCCCTGAAGTAACAAAAGGATAAAAACATTAAATGGATAAATTAATTTCCAAGGGAAGGCACAGACAACAAAATGTCTTTTAAAAGTTTTCTTTTTATAGTAATATGTCCTTAGGGAGGTACAACTGGGGCATAGTTCAAGGGAAAGAGATTAGAGGAAAAAAATTAATGAATGAAATGTCTTGAGGGAAAAAAATTATAAAGTAAGTAAAAAAAATGTCTCTTTAGTCCTAAGTGTCTGGTCACAAAATACATCTTGAACAAAAAATGTGTAAGATATTTTAATACATATGGTAAAAGGAGGCATGTTTCACTTACAAAGAGCTCTTATACTATTAGTAACTGCAGATACAACCTAGTAGACTACTGGAAAAAAGATATAAACTAGTCACTTATTCACAGACCAAAACAAACTAAAAACACCAAAACAAAACAAAACAAAAAACCCACAACCGCCAGGAAATATTTTTAAAGATGCTTAACCTCACTCATAATTAGGTAAACAAAATAATAAGAAGATACCAATTTTTTTTCCTGGCAAAATTTTCAAAGTTTGAAATTACACATTGTTGAAATATACAGTGAAGTATAAATTGGTGCTAACTTTCTAAAGTGTAATTAGAAAATATTCAACTTGTAAATTTCACAAAATGTCCACAGGTAAGGACTTACTCCATAAAAATACATCAAGATATATGTAGAAGACTGTCCAGGGCAGCACTGTTTACAAGAATGAAAACCAATGTACTGTCTATGAACAGGCGAATGGGTTAAATAAATTATGGTAATCCAGTCGATGAAAAACTCTTAGCATAATGTGGCTAATCTGAATGCACTGTGACAGAAGGATCTCTAAGATCCACTAAATGGAAAAAAGCAAGATACAGA
The DNA here is from genome assembly GCA_003697995.1 of Taxidea taxus jeffersonii. Taxonomy (NCBI): domain Eukaryota; kingdom Metazoa; phylum Chordata; class Mammalia; order Carnivora; family Mustelidae; genus Taxidea; species Taxidea taxus. Next base: position 61,876 of record ML102945.1, read on the forward strand.
TAATATGAATGATGTAATCTCATTTGTGGAAGAATATAGGATTTAATGTTTTCAATACCAATACCATTACATAGTTATTGCTCATAACAAAACACCCCAAAACTTAGTGACGTAGGATGGTGACTGTTTATTATTTCTCACGATTCTGCAGGTTTCCTCAGTAGTTCTTCTGTTGGTAAGCCTACCTGGGCTTCCTCAGGTGGCTGCAACCAGCTGGGAGTTGTTGGGACTAACCATTTAGTCAGTTCTATGGGCCCTCAGCTGGTATAGCTGAAAAGACTGGAATGACCCACATGGTTCCTCCCTTCAGGTGTCTTCCCACAAAAGAGGAAGCGTTCCCCATGGGCAAGAATAAAACTATAGGCCTCTGTAGGCCAACACTCAAAGTCAAACACAGTCATTCCCATAGCATTCTCATGGTGAAAGCACATCTCAGGGCCTGTTGGGATTCAAGAGGAGGAAAGCAGACTCCCCCTCTTGGTTGGCCGAATTGGTGGCCACATTTAAAGGTTTTTTTTGTTTTTTTTTTAAGATTTAATTTTTTATTTGACAGACAGATCACAAGAAGGTGGAGAGGCAGGCAGAGAGAGGGAGAGGAGGAAGCAGGCTCCCCGCTGAGCAGAGAGCCCGATGTGGGGCTTGATCCTAGGACCCTGGGATCATGACCCGAGCCGAAGGCAGAGGCTCAACCCACTGAGCCACCCAGGTGCCCCTGGGGGCCACATTTAATCTACCACTCTATATATGTACATATCTACCTCTCTATAGCTATACCCATTGGAAATGTTATTGAAGACGCTATTGAAATAATTGGGAAGTGAGTGGCATTCAGTTAATCCATTTCTATACTCAGGGCTGGCTTCACAGGCACACAGGGCCCCATGCTCAAGGGCCTGAGCCCTGGGTATAATGTTCTGCTATCACCATCCTGGAATTCTTAGTGATTTTATCTTTGAACTTGTGTTCTGTAAGTGAAGTGTAATGGAACACTGGGGCATGTAGGTGAGCAGGGACAGGGCCATGTACATGTCCATGATTCCCTGACACCCCTTTCACATGGAGCATTCACGATGCCTGGTGAGAACAGGATTCAGGTGCACTCGTGAGGCCTGGGAGCTCCACACAGCTCAACCCAAGTACATAGTGAGCATGTTACATCTGCCAATGAGCAAGTTCAGGTGCTGACAGCCCCAGAGGCCCCAGTTCCCATTCTAATCAGAAGCTTGCTTTGAATACAGAAAGAGGGCAGTGGTATTGACAAAGAAACTCTATCTCCGTTCTTATTCATATTACTTCCCTGTATGAGCCAACCACTTACACCAAAAATAATGACATGAAGGGAAAAGAAAGCTAGGGCAACCCATAGTTCCTCTTCCTGAGTCTTGCCTTAGCGATCTGTCAGCTGCAGATTGAGAGTGTGGATAGAAGCCGTGTGCATCAAGAACTGAAATAAAAACAGTTGAATTAGTTTTGTGCATGGTTTCTACTGTTCCAGTAAGAATATAATACATGTGCATGTACAAGCCAGGAAATAGAAATTATATCACTTTGGTGATTCCACATACAAGTTAAATGTCCTTACATTTGCATTTAAAAGTGGCATTGCACCATAGGAAGACAAATAGAAAATTTGTGCTAGTAATTTAATTTTTTCTTTACTTAGAACATTAAGTAGCAAATAAGAAACATGATGAGTTGAGATAGAAAATGCAAGAGAAAGGAAAAAGCTTTGTATTTTAGCACCATTAGTGACACTTTCTTCCTCTGGGGAGAATAAGGGATATTACATTTTTATTTTCCACTGGGCCCCACAAATTACATAGTCAACTCTGTACTGTTTGCAAATGTATATACATGTCATACTTTTTTGCATTAAAAAATAGGTTTCTTTCTACCCTACCTCACCCATTCTTTTGTTTCACACTTAAGTTTTATGAGCTTTATGTTACCCCTTACATCAAGTCAACATAGATTTGTTAAAAAAAAAAAAAACATACAAAAAGTAATAAGTCCCAGGGAACACAGATGAAAGAAGACAAGTACGCCCCAAAAAGAAATATTTTTATTAAAACAAAGGCAATATTTCATATTGTTACTGCTGCTCTCTTTTTCTTTTGTGGGCAAACATTCTCCCTGATTTATAGCACTGAAACCATGGTCAGCACAATGAAATTAAGCAAGAATAATCTGTCAGATTAAAAAAAAACAAATCCAATTTTATGAACTCAATTCATGACAGCTGCACTGTCGACACACATATTTATTCTCTCAAGGGCCATGGATGCAAGGTCATCTACACCACAAGGGATGTATGTCTTGATCGGTACATATACATCTACTCAGGAAATGTAAAAGATATGTAGAGGTTATTTACAGGGAGAAATACTTAGAAAATTAATGCCAAAGGGATTCCCCATGTTTTAGTTACTAGCATGGTATCAATGTGATATCCCATAGCTACAATGATTAAATACTATTCAAATTGAGGGAGATACTATTTCTTTATTTACCTCTTACACTTTCAATATTACTAGCCATGTATATTACCTTGAATTTTTGACACATTTACTTGTTTGTAATAACTAAAAATTAAAACAAATTGTATTAAAAAGACTCCTACAAGCTTGGTTAGAGTTTTCTATTTGAAACACAGTCACATTTTGTAATAACGTTCTCAGATTTATAATATCACACAATGCTGACAGGAGATTCAAGTTGTTGGAATTTAAATAAACAGTAAAGGAAAAGGAAAAGGTAACCTCAATTCCTGGTAGGTATGTTACAGTCAATTTGTGTGAAGACTGTGATTCAAAATGTCTTGATAATTTTAGAAATTTTAAAGCTTTTTTCTTTCTCAACAGGTTGACAAAAAGAATCAAATGCAAGCTTTGGACGTCTTGCCCAATAACCAATGAAAGAGAATATTGTGCATAAAATATTCTAGAGAAGAAGCTCTTAACAGTGGGTTGCTTCTGGCAAGGGAGCTGGTGGTTAGAGCAGGGGTGAGAGAAAAGCATGTTTTTCATTATATATATTCTGTTGTCCTTTTTTTAAAATTTAAATTCAATTAGCCAATTTAGTTACCATGTGTATGTATTACCTAGTCTCAATAAATTAAATTACTTTAAATAAAAAATAAAGACAATTATTGTTCTGCATGATGGGCCATGCTGTAGCTAATTTTTAGAAGTACCATTGTCTGAAGGTGTCCAGTTAGCAGTGTGGGCATGATTATATGTGGGTGGTTTGGGGGGAGAGGTATGGAACTGAAAATACAAAACCACACTTCCATGAAGACTTATTATTAAAGTTTAATCATTTTGGAACTGGATACAAAATACTTCAATGTGCTCTATTTAGAGGAGCGATGGATCTGTGAATTAGAAATATTTGTTTTAAAACGGGCTTTGGTAGAACCTCTTACTGCAAAGCATTTCTGTTTTGAGGCTGGAACTTGGCATTTTTCCTAATGATTTCTTTTCACCACAAGAAGAGTTTCTGGATACCAATGTCTCAGCCTGAAAACCACAATGAAAATTATCCATCCTCTCCATTCTCACATCAGAAATTCTGCAAAGATTTTTTTTAGAATAAATGTTCAGTATTCTCACACATGAAGAGGGAACAGACTATATGGTCTGATCTGTATCCTGATTCTATAGAAAATGGTCCTTGGTCATTGGGGTGGGCAGATGTTAAGGGAGATAGCAGTTGGACTGGGTCTTGCGACAGGTGGAGAAAGGAGGTGACTCGAGGTAAAGGGGCCTTAACAGTTTTTGGGCTTGTAGTGTGTTTTTGCCCCAGGGAGCAAGCAGGTATGGCACTAGAGTCCAGAAGAGCTGGGGGGTGAGGGGCGGGGAAGGGGTGGAGGGATGGGGGGTTATCTTCCAGGATGGGAAACAAGGAGATGAAAATCCTTTGCTGTTTTCAGGAAAGGCTAGTCAGCTCTGACAGGCTCTTCTTTCCATGAAGAGCTTGAGAAGGAGGCAAGCTTGTCCTGGAACCAAGAGGGTTGTTATGACCCCTCCGTGTTTCACCAAAACAGACATGTTCCCACGGTAGCACTTACATCCTCTGCTTGTGTCTGGTGACATCTTCCTGTCAGTCACCTTCCTGTCAGCCTTAGGAGGACCATACACACAAGGGGACCTTCTCTGGAAACTGTTGGGACTCTCCCTGGCAGATACCGTCTCCTCCTCCCACTTCCAGCTCCTGTATGCCCCTCTGTGATAGCTCATTTCATCCGATTTTAAAATTTATTTTCACATATTTATCTCCATTTGACTGTGAGCTCCTTGAGGGCCACACAGTGTTCACATCCGTGTGCCCAGTGCCTAGCATAGCACCTGGCATTTCACGAATGCCCAACTAGTGCTTGCTGATATGAGTTAGGTTGAAAAAATATTTGGATAAATTAATAGGGGGAATATGACTGGAAAGGATGTATAGCCACATTTAGAAAGTTCTGGATGGCAATGTAGATGGTTTGAACATTATCCCTGGGCAGCAGAAACAGCACACTAGGCGTCTGAGCAAGCATGCGTGCATCTGAACTCCTCCATCTGCATGGATCTGTCTCTACCTTCCGCACTTTTAATCGGTGCTTCCTTGGGGTCAAGGGTTTGCTGGCATTATATCCTTTCCACCTTCTCAACCATTTGTGATAGGATTATTGTTAACCTCCTTTTACAAATGGGGAGAGGGGTTTAGGCAGTGAAGTAACTTGCCTGAGGGCCCAGAGCTGGGCTGATTGCCATCCCTTGGTCTTAAAAAACCATGCTGCCTCCCTTCACACTGGCTAGACAAGAGGGGAGATAAGGGAGGTCATGGAGATGGTGAGATGGAATTGAGGAGGAAGAGATAAACACACAATTAATTATAAAAGGAGGCTGGCTAGGACAGGGAGAAGCAGGGAGGGAAAAAAATCAACCTAAAATATTCAAGTAAACTTGGTATTTCTTACTGGTCTTTTTTTCAAATTTTCTAAGTGTTCAAAATTTGAATAAAAAGTTGGAGGGAAAAAAGAGAAGCCTGACATTTCCCTAAATGAAGTCTGGAGAAGGGGACAGAATGAGGGAGAAGAAAGTATGAAGTCACAGGCAGAATGCAAGAAAATGTCATGAAGATGGAA
>ML102946.1:0-15044 GCA_003697995.1 Taxidea taxus jeffersonii
CTTCCCTCCTCCCCCCCTGCCCATTTCCTTCTGCCTCCCACAGGGCAGATCTGCCTGGAACAGGCCTGGCCCAGCCAACGAGTCTGCACACGCAGCATCCAGGAACAACTGCAGGGCGGCTCTGGGGCACATGTTTCCACACGCGCCCTGCCCCACATGCATGCGTGTACATGCATATGTGCACACACATAGCCTCCTAGGAGGTATACTTGGGAAAGGTGTGGGGCTCTGGGTTCCTGGCCGGCTCGGCCTTTGACTCTTCGGTGACCTTTGACTCTTCCCTCATCTAAGCTTTGACTCTCCATCTATAAAATGGGCATGATGATGTCTACCTTCCTGAGCTGTTACAAGTATCCTCCAAAAAGAAAGCAGGACCTGAGAGCCCTGGGTCTCAAGGAGCCCTGGGAGGTAATTAGCCTAATGCTTGCATTTCACAGACAGGGATACTGAGGCCCAAAGAATGAGAGGGAATTGCTCAGATCACAAAGCAAGTCAGGTGTAGATTGGCTAGAGCAGAGCCTCCTGACGGGACCTGTGCACCAAGCCCAAGACTTGGCCATGGAAAGAGCAGAATGCTGTTGAAGATGAGTTCTCGCTCCTGCATCTGGCCATCCATGTACATGTGATTTTGAGACCAAAATACACTATAAATACCACTTGTTAACACAAAGTCGCATGTACTCTGCTGGGGGATGTCCTTCCTTGCGAAATATTAGCTCAGCTAGGCAAACAAAAGCCTTTATGAATCTCAGTTTGCTTAATGTCTTTGATGTGCTTCATGCCTACAAGTTCATACTAAGCTTCCCTGTCTGCTGGGCTCTTGAATGACCCTGTATCAATCACGCTTTCCCTAAAAGATAAATTCCAAAATAAATGGAGGGTCAGGGGAGCCAGGTTTTAGGGCCACTGGGAGTGTTTGCCGAAGTCTCTGACCCTCCATTTGCCCATTTGTAAATGGCTAGGGTTGCACTCATCTGATGTGTTCGCCCTGCCCATGCCTGCCTCAGCCTCTGGGGCCCACCCCAACTGCACTTCCTCAGCCGGACTCTCACTTTGCCCTCTGCACCGCAGCTGTCCATACACACTCCTGCCTCTCTGTCAGGGCGGGTATTCCTTGGCCTGGAACTGAAACCCCAGTGTCCTTCAGGACCCAGTCTACAGTTGCTGCTCAGGAAACATGTGTCCAATGGAAGGGCTTCTGGTTGAACTTGGAGTTCAGCCATGCAGGTAACAAGAAGAAGGAAGAACCTAAAGACAGTAGGTAAGGCATTGGGAAAGTCAGGATTCCTTTCTCCCACCTCTTCTGCCACCTAGCCTGAGTACTATTCCAGACAAAGTGACAGGACCTCCCAGGTGACTGAGATTCTCTTAATAGTAATTATATGCATTTATTCAGCACATACCATGTGCCTAATGTTTCATATACATGTTAACTCTCACCCTAACATCAGCTCAAAACCCATTTTCAAGATTGGGATCTGAGGTTCAGAGACCTCCTTATTTACTTCAATAAATAAGAGGAGCTTATAATAATCCTAGAGGAGCTAGGATTTGACCTTGGGTCTGCCTTGATTCCCAAGGCCAAGCTTACTCTGATAACACAAGCCTCTTCTGGAACACTGATACTCTCAGGAAACCTGGGACTAAGGGATTTCCCTTTGCGGGACTTTTTCCTTATTTTAGACACAGGGAGGATAGGACCCTGTCCCCTTATGGATTCTCCTTCATCTCCCTGACCTCAGTTTTCCCATGGGTGCAGTGAAGAAAGGAGCCAGTTCTACCCAAACTTATTGGTAATTCTGATAAGCCACCCATATTCTTTACATGGGCTTTTAGGAGTGAAGACAAGGAAGAAGTGGGCAGGGAGAGAGCCCAGTTATAATAGGGGGTCTCAGTACGGGACACAGAGGGTCTCAGGCTGCCTGGGATGGAGATAATTTACCTCACTGGTCCACAGTCATGGAAACATGGAACCCAGGAAGGTGTGATACCTCCATGGGCAGTAGAATCACCTGGGGATACTTGCTAAAATGCAGATTTCTGGGCCCTGCTCCTGGAGAAATCAAGGTAATAGGTTTGGGGCAGAGATAGAATTGTGCATACTTAAAAAACTTTTTGAGGGGCGCCTGGGTGGCTCAGTGGGTTAAAGCCTCTGCCTTCGGGATGAGGGTCCTGGGATTGAGCCCCGAATCAGGGCTCTCTGCTCAGCAGGGATCCTGCTTCCTCCTCTATCTCTGCCTGCCTCTCTGCCTACTTGTAATCTCTGTCAAATAAATAAATAAATAAATATTAAAAAAAAATAAAAAACTTTTTGAAAATATTTATTTATTTGACAGAGAGAGATATAGTGAGAGAGGGAACACAGGCAGGGGGTAGTGGGAGAGGGAGAGGCAGGCTTCCCGCTAAGCAGGGAGCCCGATGTAGGGCTTCATCCCGGGACCCCGGGATCATGACCTGAGTTGAGCCACCCAGGTGCCCCAGCATTGTGCATTTTTAACAAGTGCTCCAGATTATTCTGAGACAGAAGTTTAGGAGCCACTGCCTGAGATATCTGGGTTCTAAGATTCTTCTAAGTTTGAACACTAGGGGCCAGGAGAGCCAATATGGGGGGAGAATACTGCTGTGACTTATAGCCCCTGATTCATTTGATATAGTCACAGGTGATAAAATATTTTTATATCCTACCTTGACCCAAATAGGATTTTAAATGATATAGGGAAAAAATATACTCAGAATCCTAAAGTTGAAAGTTAGTTAGTACTTTCATATATGTACCTATAAGAAATGCATGTCTATATTAAAAAATATGTATAAGCATGTTCATAGCAGCATTGTTTGTGATAGGTATACGTTGGTAACAACCCAAGTGTCTTAGGACAGTAGAATGGATAAATAAATTGCAGTGTCTTTGTATAATGGACAACTCTGCTTCAGTGAAATAAACCATTGCTACAGTGAAAAACATGGACGAATCTTACAGACATAATGTAGGAAGAAGGAAGCCAGACATGAAAGAATACATATTGTATGATTTCATTTATAAGAACTGCAAAAACTTACGAATGGAAAAATGAATCATGATGATACCTCTGGGGGGTATTGATAGGGAGGGGACAAGAAGAAGTCTTCTTGTGGTCTGGTAATATTCTATATGTTGATCCATAGGCAGAGATGTAGGTATATGTGTGCGGGCAGAGGGAGAGGGAGAGGCAGACTCCGCGCTGAGCAGGGAGCCCTACACAGGGCAGCTCAATATCACAACCCTGAGATTAGGACCTGAGCTGAAACCAAGAGTCAGATGCTTAACTGACTGTGCCACGAAGGTGCCCCTAGGTATGTGTATTTGTAAAAACTCATCAAGCTATACACATAATCTGTAATCACTTTACTGAGCATGTATCATACTTCAAATAAAAAAAATTTTAAGAAAAAAATAGCAGGAGAAATCTCAGTGAATTCTGAAACGCTTTCATCAAGCAAACCATATTCACAGGCCAGAATGAAAAGCAATTAGAATTCAGTTACTGAAAGACAGCTCCGCCCTGCAAATCCGCAGGCCTGGAAACAAAAGCACGCTGGTAAATATCAGATCTCTTAGGTGTTGCCAAAGCGGTGCTCAGAGGGAAATGTGTAGCTCTAGCTATCCTCACTATTAAAAGAGAAAAATTTTTAAAAATAAGGAGTGAGATCACCAAACTTGCAATCCGAGAAGCTAGAAAAGGAATGAAACAAACCCAGAGGAAGTAGAACATGAAATTAGAAATGAGTGAAAAAGAACCAAAGCAAACAAAACACCAGTACAGATGATCAACAAAACAGAAAGCCAGTTATTTGAAAAACTGATAATATAAACTTACCTCAGGCCTATTGAGGGAAATCATAAGATACAAACAACATCAAGAACAGAAGGAAGGGTGGGAGTTGCAGCAGGACGCTGACTACAGACACAGGAATTTAAAACTGTAGGAAAAATAAGCTGTTAGGAAACCATGGTAAGAGTCAATGAAGTGCAGGCATGCACAGTGAGGGGCAGAGAGCTTCTTTTTTTTTTTTTTTTTTTTAAGATTTTATTTATTTATTTCAGAGAGAGAGAGAGCGCGCGCGAGAGGAGAAGGTCAGAGGGAGAAACAGACTCCCTGTGGGGCTGGGACCCCCATGCGGGACTCGATTCCGGAACTCCGGGATCATGACCTGAGCTGAAGGCAGTTGCTTAACCAACTGAGCCACCCAGGCACCCCGGGGCAGAGAGCTTCTTGAACTTTCCTGTCTCGGATTCAAAGCAATAGAAGAATCGGGCAGAAAAACAGTGCTGTCAGGGGCCTGCACTGTGTGTTCCTGAAGGGAGAAGCACAAGTTCAGGATTGTGTGTGCAGGGCCCCCTGGAGATAGCCCGCCCAGACCTCCTGTTCCTGCCCGAAGGTCCCCTTCTTGAACTCGTCTCCTCTTTGACCTTGAGAGGCTGGCATTGTGTGAGGAGATACCAGGGTCCTCTCAGTTCTGGCTGTCTCACCTCTGGCTTGCTTTGATATACAGGGTCCTCTCTCTCCCCTCCGGTGGCCCCAAAGCTTTTCCTCTTGGGGTGGTGGGGCTCAGCACTATCTCCAGCCAGGCTCACTCCCTGGGAGGTCATGTGCCGCCCCATCCAGGGTGTCCTTTTTCTTCCAGAAAGCAATCTGGCCAGGGCCCAGGGCCAGAGGAATCCAGGGCAGTGAGGATGCTGGTCCCTGGGAGATAGCAACCACCTCATCTCCTACGGCATCACTCTGCTCTGGAACCTATTTACAGTCCCTGCTGTACCCTTCTCTACCCACTCCTGCCTGTCTCTTCCTGCCCGGTCCTTACCTGTGGTATGTTAGTAGATGTTTAACAAAGGCTCTCCTGAAGAAGGATGTATAATATATATCTGCATATGTTTACTACACGTTTTCCAGATGTAAAGAATGTATAGCATTCAATTTACAGATAATATGCAATACCCTATCGTAAATCCCATATGCTTTTAGCTTCAGTGCTGTTATTCCTTGTAAAATCTGCTGTCGGTCTTTCCTTTTCTTTCTTTTTCTTTTTTTTTTTTTAAGATTTTTAAAATTTGTTTAACAGAGAGAGAGAGAGAGAACACAAGCTGGGGGGTAGGAGTGGGAGAAGCAGGCTCCCTGCTCAGCAGGGAGCCCGCTGTGGGATTAGATCCCAGGACCCTGGGATCATGACCTGAGCAGAAGGCAGACACTTAACGACTGAGCCACCCAGGTACCCCTATCGGTTTTTCTAATTCTGTCGCCAACAATAGCATTGCAAAACCAAACTGTGAACAAATGCTTGGTTACCATAGGATGCAGCGAAGAAAAGAAATCGCTCATGTTGTGGAGTGAAGTTCTTTCATGAATGTTGACTGGTATTTTCCTTTACATTATGAGTAAGACGAAATAATGAAGACATACAATGGAACTTCACTCATTCATCAGTAACAAAGATAACTTGTCTGCTGAGCAGATAATAGTTTTCAAGTACTGGAAGAATTCCCTCATATTTTAATGCTATTCATAATATTAAAAAAAACCTGTAAGCATGGCAGACTTTTGAATTTAGTCTGCATTGTTAACATATTCTCCATCATTTATCAGAAGTGCAGGGTCTAAATGCTTGATCATCAACAAAACATTAAGCCAAGTTCTGATTTGGGGCGTTTGCCCATTTCTGTGATGTAAATACTCCTGGTGCCAGAGTTTCAAGATGGTGACTTGGTGCCATGGAACATGGAGTTGAGAAGAGATGCACATGACTTTACAGTATTCCCACCGCACAGGCACTGTAGGTATAAACAACCTCAAAGGTATAGATAATAGTAAGAGAAAGTAAAATAATGAGGATATGATGAATTTTGCATATTACCTTTGCTTCAAATATTTTTTTATCAAATTGTAAGTGTATAGAACTTACTTTTTTTTTTTTTTAAAGATTTTATCTATTTATTTAACAGAGAGAGATCACAAGTAGGCAGAGAGGCAGGCAGAGAGAGAGGAAGGGAAGCAGGCTCTCCGCTGAGCAGAGAGCCCGATGTGGGGCTCAATCCCAGGACCCTGGGATCATGACCCGAGCCGAAGGCAGAGGCTTTAACCCACTGAGCCACCCAGGTGCCCCTAGATCTTACTTTTATTAATGTCTATACCTAAGCACCGGCCAGCAAGGTTCCTGACAATTTAGCAGTCATCCCTTTCCAGCTAGCACAAACTGGCTCCAGCACGCTGCATGTCCTCTGCCGGGTTCAAGGTCCCAATACCACTTCCTCTTTGATGCCTTCCCTGATCACTTCAGGCAGAGGCCATCTCTCCCTCCCATGTGCTCTGTGAGGGCGGACACCAGATCAACCTACCTCTGTTCCTCGGAGCCTGTTGCTGAGCAGACTTCATGTCTTAGAAAGCACGTGCCAAAGCCATGTGTTGAACCAGCCCCACATGTCCTCTGGGACATGACCCTCCCGGTGCCCGGCCCTCAGCTTTTCCTCTTTGCCCCTTCTCCTCCTGCAGGCCGCATGGAAACTGTAGGGGCAGGTTCTCAGAGCAGAGACAGCCACTTGGCCTCAGTTTCTCTGCCTGTATGTGCTAAGGAAGGAGGGGATGGCAAGAATAAAAGCACTGATATTCCTTGCAGTCTCTTTTTTCTTTAGGGAAATGTGGTTATGGGCACTTGGATGTGGTGTGTACATGCAACTTACTGTGTTGTGGTTTCTCATTGACATTATAAGCCATTTTCCCTGTTCCTGTATAGATTTCCAATTTTCCACTTTTAGTGAGTGCTAAATGTCATTTTATTTGATGAGAATTCACTTTCTCTTTTCTTTATTTTGAGACATTTATATCGTTTTTGGTTTTCTGGAACCAGTCTTGCCTTACCCTCACCAGCATCGAGTGTTTTCAGTTCAGAAAATACATACTAACTTAAATACCATAGATTTTCTTATTATTTAATATGCTTGTGTCTTAACTCCTAGTGCTGTTGGACATTTTTCTGTCAACTTTTCTGCTACAAACTGTCTCTGCACTGTGAAATAGAGAGCACAGGACACAATGCAGCTTGATTCTTAGTGTCTTGAGTCATTACCAACACCACGGCCTTCTGGAATGTGTAGGCTTTCGACCCCAGACTGTGATTTTGAGTGAATACAGCTGTCATTTATACTCTCTTGGACATTTCTCCTGTCAGGCTCTTAAATACTGCTTTTTTTGCTAGGGTCAGCGGGCCAACTCCTCGAGTCTTTGTTTGCTTCTCCTCGGAGAAACCAGACATAATAACAAAGCTTGTTAGAACTGCCTAGAAGAAAATGCCCTGGACTTTGGAGCCTGGTCGCTTCACGGTGAGGAGGGCGCTTGGGTTCTTGTCATCTGGTTCGTCCACGCAGATGCCTTATCAGCTTGTGTCCTAACCCTTGCCTGTTGTCTGGATTTCTGAGGATGTTGGATCAATGATACTGAGAAAGGGGAGTGACTGCATTTGGCTTTATAAAAATCAAACTGGTAGATCAAATATGGATAAAATACTTTAATGTATGCCTTGAGCTTGACACTTGAAGCCTTCTAGATATATTGTAGACCCTCACCGTGCCATTATGGGGTGGGTATGGCTTGACCACTTTATGAACAAGGATGCTAAGACCTGAAAAGACCATACATCTTACCCGATTGTCTCTCAGCAAGCGTGTGGCAGGGCTGGCCATGGAACCAGGGCTCTGGACCACGGCTCTCTAGCTAGACTCGAGGTCTGCGTGACTGGAGCTCCCGAGTGTCTGGCTCCTTCACATGTTTGCTCATGTTCAGAATGCAGGATGTGGGGTAATTGCCTTTAAGTACAATAAAGGAGAAACAAACGCCTGAGCTCACAAGGTCTTTTGTTTGGGATGGTACCTGTTTATCTAACTGACTCTCCCCGAATCACTAATAATGTCTTTGGAGCCAGGAGACGGGCCACCCTGTATCTGAGACATAGGCGTCTCTCTTTGGGGTTCAGAAAGTCATGTTCCAACCTTCTTGGTGCCTTGTGTTGGACAAATTCAAAAAGAGAGGGGTGACTATTGGGAGGGGGTACCACTAAGGCCGTCCTGAAGACACCCACAGGAGCTCTGAGGTTTCTGGAGGCAGGGCGGTCTGTAAGAGTCGTGGCACATGAAGGATTCCCTGTGGGTGACCCTCCATGGAAAGGGCATTAGGCCCAGTGTAGTGAGTGACACAGTATAGAAGAGAGTGAGCAGGTTTTGGCAGATCAGATGGACTTCACCCAGCAGACGAGGGCTGGAATTTGGCTGCCATCTGTGTGGCTCAGGGCCAGTCACTCAGCCTCTCTGGGCCCAGTCTCCATGTACCTAACTGTGGTGCCTCCCTAAGGCTGTGCTGTGTGTAACACTGGTTCTCACTTCATTTCCTGTGTTTTGAATGTCCAGCCTTCTTTGGGCTGATGTTCTCAGTGCTCTGCCTACACCTACTTGGATCCCCTTAGCATTTTGGAGCGCATCTTTGGCCACGTTTCATTTCTTTGGCTGCTGGAATCCGCTTTGCCTGCACCCCAGAGAGCTGAAGAGTTGGAAACGCCTGGGGGATTGCCCACCCCCATCCTGTTTTTCAGTAACTGATGGGTATAAAGGTATAAATGCTCCAGCCCCCTCACCCCTGTCCAGGACGACCCTGGGATGTAACTTTCACTGGAGTTCACTTGTGGGCTGAGCCAAAGTTATCACAGAGTGACTTGTCTGATAAGGTACTTGCTGGGCCTCCTCTCCTCTCTGATCCCACTTCCCCACTTCCGTGCTTGTTTGGGAACACTCCCTAATAAATCACGTGCACATGAGTCCTCGTCCCTGGGTGGCTTCTAGGGAGCCCAGTTCAAGATGCAGCCGTGGAGCTGTCTTGGGCATGAGACAGACCCAAGCAGGCTCACAGAGACTCCCGGAGCTCTTCTCTGCCACCCATGTCAAAGAAAACCGCTAAAAACGCAAGCCTTTCAATAAAGCACAAAACAAACATTTTTTTAAAACTCTTGAAGAAAACGATTTATCTTTGTAATGTTTTAAAGGATGTTCTGTATACATGGTTTTGTTTGAGTCTTGTAGCACGGCTGATAGAGGAAGAACTTATGATCTCCTTTTTTCAGATGAGGAAATTGAGGCCCACATTGACAATGTGATTTGCCTAAAGTCACCCAGGCACACATGGTAGAACCAGGTCCAGGAAGCCAAGTTTTCTAAGACCTCATTCCCTACTGTGTGTGGCACAGAGGTTTATTTTGACAGCGAGACTGACGACAATGAAGTGCTTTCCGCCGATTTCTGTTAGTGTTTGTTAAGATATTTATTCATCCTTTTACAGTGTTCTTAGAGTTGGCCCACTCCATTATTCTTAGAAAGAAAAATGCTTTCACATAATTTTTTTCATTATAAAAAATTCTCATCACATAAAATGTGGGATATACAGGAAAAAAAAAAGAGCAATAGGAAAACAACTCTCATCATCCTCACATAGTTTCTTCTAGCTTTCTAGCATTTTCTTCTAGTCCTTCCTGCTTTCTGTGCATGGTTATTTCTTTGTGGGTTAAACACTTAGGATAATTATTCCTAATCAACACATATGACTGCCAATGCACAATCATCTTTATTTATCTGTAAGTGCCATCTTCTCTTCTAATCCCCGTGCTTTCCTTTTACAAGATGAGCTCGGTCCATCTTGTGCTGGAGAGTCAGGCAGTGCTCAAAGAAGGGAGGCGGGCATGTAAAAAAAATACGGAAATCAGCTGAAGAGGCTCCCATCAGTCAAATCTGGGATAATTCAAGCATCAAAATAGTCACGAAAATAAACCATTAAAAAACAGGAATCTCGGGACACCTGGGTGGCTCAGTTGGTTAAGCGGCTGCCTTCGGCTCAGGTCATGATCCCAGCGTCCTGGGATCGAGTCTCACATCAGGCTCCTTCCTCGGCAGGGAGCCTGCTTCTCCCTCTGCCTCTGTCTGCCACTCTGTCTGCCTGTGCTCGTTCGCTCTCTAACAAATAAATTTTAAAAAATAAAAAATCTTTAAAAAAAAGATAGGAATCTCCAAATCGTTGTGATGGTAGATCAGTAAGAAGTGGATGAATACTGAGTCAGAGGCTCTTGCTTCCAGTAAAATACCAGCCGATCAACACGAAGGGAGTTTTAGGGCTGGAAGATCGTTTTGCAGCCATCGTGGTAAAGCTTGGCTTAAATAAGAATCATCATTCTGGAAGGAGCTCTTCAAGGTGAAACGAGAGGCTGCTAGTTGTGGCGCGGGGACGTATGAAGATACAGACTGTGCACACTTCAGGGTGAGCTGCAGCTCCCAGGATCACTCTCTGTGGTCATCATGAGACCCTCTTTCTGTTCTAAGTGAAAACTGATGGATATGTTTCGATTCTGCTGTGTGTGTGCTTGTTGTTTGCTCGCTGCCGTGTCTCTGGATATGAGAGGAGGGAACTAGAGTGTTGGGTGTTTTCAGCTCTCCTAGAGCAAGGCGATCAAATCTCCTCTCTGCCGTCCCTGCTCATTCAGATGCCGCTGTTCCCCGTCACAATGTCAAACTTGTTGCCCTGTTGTTTTATCTGTAATGGTAGATAAAAAGAAAGAAGACACCTCCTCTTGGATCATGGCAAACATTTATGAGAAGCCTCCAAGCTGTTTTCTATTCCCCTACAACTTGGACAGAATGAAGTCCAAGTCAGGGAGGCAAATATTTGAGAGTTACATATGGGCTTAGGGAATGTTTACCCAATCTGGGTAAGAATCATTTGTCACTAAAAGGCTCCCCACATCCCCATCACCATGTCACCCTGTAGAAGGTCAAGTGGCCTTGTGCACAAGGCTCATGCTCTGCATTCTTCATCAAGGGGCACGGAGGGGTGGGTGAAGTCACTGCTGTCACAAGCCAGTGGTCAGGAGGGGATTAGGAGTAGAAGCCTGCCGTTGCAGGGGGAATTCAAATACGCCATACCCTTTCTCCAAAGGCCAAACAGCAGAGGGCTGGGGCTTGTGTCCATTTGGGGCAGAGCTTTAGAAAAAGAAACAGGTAGACTGAGGTCTAGACATCATTAAGACAAGTGGTCTCAAGCAACATTTACACAGCATATTATGGCTTATCACGTAAGTCTCCTCAGCCTGCTCAAGAGAAAAGAGGTCTCTCCAGAAGGCTGAGTTCCAGTCCCAGCTCAGCTCCTGACTTGTTGGGTAATCTTGGGCTGGTGACTTTTCTTCTGTGGGTCTCAAGTTCCTCATCTGTAAAATTAGGAATGGAGTAAATGATGCCCAAGTTGGCACCTGATTCTTTTTCTGGAACCCACATGACGACTCTGAGATGGGTATGAAAAAGAGCATCACCCCCATCTTACAGATAAAAAAAAACGAGTTTCACCGAATGGGAGAATTGAGGCCAAAGTTGCAGTGGACATAAGTGGCTTTGAATTCCCTAGTCCTGCATTCTTTCTATTACATTGACAACCCTATTGCATAGTTGCCATTGAAATTTTTGTACTTGGGACAATTGTGGGTGAGGGAACAGTATGGGCAGAGGCCCAGAATCCTGTCTTTGTAGCCCAGACACATCTGTCTCCACTTAATGCTCACTACTTTCTCTTTAGGGGTTTAAAAAATTGGCTTATCGATGTTTTGTAACCTTGGTTTTCCATCAACACTGAAGGAAGATATCACGGCGGGCGGTCAGAAATAACCCTGGAATGACAAGAATGCAGCCATCTCTCTTAGGCATGTCATCAAAAGATGTACCGGCTGATTCCAAGCAGAGAAAGGCTGAGCTGAGAGGCACCTGCAACAGGCCATGTGAGCAGCAGGAACAGTAGTCCATAGGATGGGGACTCCCAGGCAGCCACATGCCAGTCTCTGTTGGGAGCTTCACCCATGTCAATTCATCGAATCCTCATGGCAGTCTGAGAGGTGGGACACATCATCATCCCCATTTCACAGAGGAGAACACCAAGGCCCTCTGAGGTTGGGGAGCTTGCCCAGAAAGTCTCCAGGTATGTGTTGGAACTGGGAAGAAATCTGATCCAGATCTGTCTGTCTGCAAGGATAAGGTCTGTTTTCATAACCTCATTGCACACACTACCTTCCAAATTACTTACGGTAATTGCAAGATTCTGTAGGCACGCGCACGCGCACGCACGCACACACACACACACACACGATTAAATGGCCACTTAGAACCACTAATAGTGGATGCCTCTGTGGAGGAAGACAGGCAGCTTGTGGGCATGAAAAGAAGGGAGATTTCCTACTAACCATAAATCTTTTACCCTTCTAAAATTTTGAAACATATGCATAGATTATCAATTCAAAATGAATTTATTTATTTTAAGATTTTGTTTATTTGTTAGAGAGAGAGAGAGAGAGCATAAGCTGGGGGAGCAGCAGGCAGAGGGAAAAACAGACTGTCTGCTGAGCAAGGAGCCCAACACAGGACTTGATCCCAGGACCCTCAGATCATGACCTGAGCTGAAGGCAGATGCTTAACTGGCTGAGCCACCCAGATGTCCTTCAAAATGAATTTACATTTCACAAAAGGTTACCTAGTATATTGGTTTACTGTGGCTGCTATAACAGATTTCCACAGCCTGGGGCTTCAAACAATAGAAGGTTTTTCCTCACAGTTTTGGAGGTCAGAAGTCTGAAATCAAGGTGGTTCAGGGCCTCATTCCTGTACAAACTCTTGCGGGGGAGTCCATTCCTTGCCTCTTCCAGCTTCTGGTGGCTTCGGACATTCCTTACTTGCAGTACATCACTCCCATCTCTGGGGTCACATTGTTTCTTTCTTCCCTTCTCTGCACGTGTGTCTTATAAGGTTACACAAGGCTGCGTGTAGGGCTACCCTAATCCAGGGTAAGTTCTTCTCAAGATCCTTGACTTATTCACATCTTTTGTCATGTAGAGTCATGTTCAGTCTTTTGCTATATAAGGTAATACTCATAGGTAGCAGGGATTAGGGTGTGGACATATCTTTTGGGGGCCACCATTCCACCCATTATGGCTAAGAATTAGCAGGTGAATCTCCACCCCTTCCTGTCTGATGTTGTTTCCCCCCAGTGTATCCCTCTGGGTAAGACACTGGAGTCTAAACACGGCAGCTGTAGCTCTGAAGCTCATCGAGAGTGTTTCTGTGGCCTTCTTGGAGAGTTATGTGCACAAGCTTGGAAGTCAGCCTGGACGGGTTCTAATAGCTCCTCCATTTGCCCCCCAGGGGACCTTCCAGAAAACGGATATGTCAGTTTTGCTGGTGATATTACTAAAGTACAATTCTAATGCGTGTAATGACATAACAGCTCTTCCTTTAGGCCCTCAGTGGCCCCCCAGTGGGTGCCCTAACGCTTGAGGCCTCCAGGTGATTCCCCTGCTCAGGCCCTATGCCCTAGGTGTGTTTATCTCAGGATACTATGGACTCACCTAGCTTTTCCTACTTCTTGCTTGTGCTCCTCCCCTGCCTAGAATTCCTTTTCTCCTCACATCCGTGTGTTGAAACCCCTCTCATCTTTCAAGGCCTAATCAGAATCAAATGCCGCCTCTTCCACAAAGTCTTTGTCTTCACCTGGACAGAATCTCTCCTTCCATTCCTCCCTTGGCCCTCTGCATCTCCTGCACCAGAGACACACGGGGCTTGGCTTTGTATGGCCTCCAGGCCCCTCGTGAACTGTGGCTCCGTGCAGGCAGGAACTGTGTGTCTTAGGCACTGTGGGATCCGGGCACAACACCTGCCGGAAGGAAAATGTTCGGTGCTGTTTGTTGAGTTTATATAAAAACAACAGAGACGGTACCAGAAGGGCCCTCCATGGTTGTGTGTTTTACGGATGAGGAGACTGACCCAGTCTCAGTTGGGAAATCACGTATCTTCAGCCTACTCTTGCAGGACAACCTGAATGATTAGAACAAAAGATTGAAAGTTTCCATTTGGGGCCCTATTAGCTGCTGGCTTGGGAAAATATATTTCTTTGTAATGCTGTCAGATGCAAGGGCGTGCCTTTCACGGTAAAGTCTCCCTGCTTCAAAGAGACGATTGTGAACTGTCTGGTCCCTTTCTCACCGTCCTCTGGCTGTCAAGGGCGCATCCCAGCCCTGGTCTCTCACATGGCCTGGTTAGAATGCTCTTTTAACTGCACTCTATTATTCTTCTAACCTGCCTTTCCTCAGAAGGAAGCCTGACTTGCCCTCCACATTCGACATTCTGGAGCTGGTTTTGAGAGCCCAACTGTCCCAGGGAAAACACAGGAGACGAATGAAAGCCACCCCCGTGCAGCAAATCCTTGTGGTTGTGTGAAACCCCAGAAGGTAAAACAGTCTTCATCATCGCATCTTTGTCGTTCTGGCAGCGTGTAAAAAAGGGCGAAGCAGAAAGGCAGACCAGAACACCTGTGGCCTTTATGAAAACCAAAGCCACCTCCCGCCCTGCACGGTTTGTATTCTCAACGTGCAGCATCTGTCAGCCTCGGATGAAAACCCAGCAATGGGGGGACCCCGAACCCGGGCTCAGACGAGCTGACTGAGGAATTAGGAGGATTTTGCCATAAGCCCATTAATTCTGTCGGATTGAAATATCTTCCAATTCCATGCAGCCAAGGACAGCTGCACTTTTGTCTCACATTTTCCATGGTCTTTTACGCCTGCTTGGAAACAGGGGTGTGGGTCTTCACGGAAAGGTGGAAGGGCCGGAGATGTGGACCCCAGAGAGATGGGGCTCTGCAGCTGCCACTTACCAGCCAGAGGGGGGCTTGGCCACACCACTGAAGCCTCCAAGTCTCAACTACCTTAGACTCTGTATTCTACCAGGAGTTCACACTCTGAGGTCATGTACAGTTGTTCATTTATCACCAGGTTGGGAAAAAAGGGAAAGCAAAACTTCATGGTTAAAGGAAGGCCATTTATCTCAATTTTCTCTGTTACAATATTGACCTTGGTCCTTTGACTTACTTTGGGACCTGGGGAAGGCATGGTCTGAGCACCTGCGGTGGGAGGAGCTGGCAGGGAGACCCAAGTGGACTCAGCTATGGAGA
>ML102946.1:20044-32670 GCA_003697995.1 Taxidea taxus jeffersonii
GTAAACCTAGGTTGAAGTGTGCCACAGGCCTCTTCCCTGCATGACTTCTTGGAGCCTCAAGTACGCTGATTTTCACTGAGACTCTCATGAGCGGTGGGCAGTAACTGGCATTCGCTCAGAGCGTTTGCCCAGGAATGTTTTTTTATCCCCCACAAAGGACACTGGGCACTGGGATGCGCAGTGTCGTAGGCACGTGAGGACTTAGTCTTCTCATTTATTCTTGAGCCCACGAAGCCAAGTTTGTCCCCCTCTCTTGCCACAAGAGGGGTGTTTTATGAATTTGAAGCACACGTGCAGATCACCCTAAACCACTTAAGGAGCCATGTCACATGGCCCGGCAGCCCAGTTCCCACTCTCACAGAGAGTCTCATTCGGAGTCATTCCCTCGCGGAAGCTTGGTTCTGATGAGACAGCAGAAGACCAGAAGGGACTTGTGAGCTTCGACCCAGGTTCCATGCTTTGACCTCCTTTATAAAGTGGTTTAGGAATGACATGCAACCCTGCAACTCACCCCCTTCCAGCCCCCCACACACAGCTGCACGCCCTTGGCTGGCATGTGAAGCGTGCTCAGAAAGGGGAAGAAAAACCCAAACCACAAAACCCCACATTCCTTTTGAGGGCTGTGTGTGTACACACCCTAGACCTTTGACCTTCTTTCCTTGCTGAACAGGGGTTTTCGAGGCTTGGAGTCAGGAGTGCTGGACAGTTAAGATGCAGCCCTACGTCCTAGTCTAATGGTCCCGGCATTTACTCTCTCAGGGGCTCTGTTTGTTCATCGGTCAGATGGAGCCAGTGAGCCCTGAGTCCCGTCTAACCTTCCAGCATCGTGAAAAGGATAAAACAGAATAAAAATACTACAAAAAGATGGAAATGTGAGGCTTGGTTACACCATTATAAATGGAAACAGTCCACTTTCTTTTTCTGAGATGGTGGGGAGAGTGAGAAAAATGGGAAAGGCTGAAAACCTAATGAATGCTCCCCAAAGACTCCTGGACTCCCAGCCTCCCCAGCTCCCTTTCCCACTTACCTCATCAATCGGTTTGCTCACCAAATACAGGGCTTCCATGCACCCTAAATTTAGACACTGGAAGTGGAAAAAGACAAGACGCATGAGGTAACGTGTGTGTAGAACACCATTCACAGCCTCTATCATTCTGATAAAATGTTTACACCACTGAAAAATGCACTCAAATGAACACTTCTCTTAAAAATAATGTTCAAAAACATAAAGGCCGGAAGTATCTGAAACAGCCATAAACACTTCTGAAGAAAAAAAAAAGATTCCAGTAACAACATAACACACCTCTGAAGTCCGGCAGCTGAGGCTAGAGTCTGGGAAAACTCGCCATTAATTATAAGGCAGATGGAACTGGATGAAGTCTACCAAAGTGGCAGAAAAAGTAGGAAGGCCTGGCATTGCATCATGTAGATTCCAAGTGGTTGTTTAGATTTTTAACACAAAACAACAACAGTAACTACAATAGAAGTACAAATAGCAAAGTACTAATAGGAAAAAAATTACACATATTTTATATAGACTATTTCTATCATCTTGGAGTGATAACCTTTCTTAGAAATGACTCAAAGGCAGATGCCATAAAGAAAAATACTGCTTTATTTGACTAGGAATAATTTAAAATTTTTATGCATCAGAAAGCCATAAATACCTCATGCGTTGCTGGTGGGATTTTAAAAATACGCAGCCACTTTGGAAAACAGTCTGGCAGTTCCTCTGATGTTAAATTTAGAGTCACCACATGACCTAGAAATTCCACTCCTAGGTACAGACCCAAAAGAAATGAAAATACACATCTACACAAAAACTTGTACATAAATGTTCATAGCAGCATTATTCATAATGGCCCCAAAGTGGGAACAACCCACATGTCTATCAAGTGATAAATACATAAACAAAATCTGGTATACCCATACAATGAGATGATATTCACCCACAAAAAGCCATAAAGTACTGACAAATGCTACAACATAGATTAGTCCTAAGAACATTATGCCGAGTGAAAGAAGCCAGTCACAAAGGATCACATGTTGTGTGTGTGTTTTGTGTATGTTCCTGTATTCATACGAAATGTCCAGAACAGGCAACTCCTATTATTCTTTCCAAAATAGGAACAGAAATGAATTAGAGGTACCAGGAGTTACAGGGTCTAGGGATAATTCTGGGCAATGACTACCAATGAGTTAAAGGTTTCTTTCTGGGTGCTGAAAATATTCTGGAATTAGAGGATGATGGTGGCTTCATAACTGAATGTACTAAAAACCATTCAATTGTATACTTTAAAAGGGTGAATTTTATTGCAGCTGAATTATTTCTCAGTAAAGCTTTATTTTAAAAATATAAACAGCTACTATAAAAAACATAAAATGGCAAAACTAATGACAATTGTAACATTTTGCTATAATATCTATTATATACAAGGAATATCTATAATATACAAGGAATTCTTACATAAAAATTTGAAAATAAATAAGTGATTTTAAAAATTGGCAAAGGTAGGAGGTGCCTGGGTGATCCAGTCGTTAAGCATCTGCCTTCCGCTCATGTCATGATCCCAGGGTCCTGGGATCAAGCCCCTCATTGCACTGCATCGGGCTCCCTGCTCAGCGGGAAGCCTGCTTGTCCCTCTCCCACTCCCCCTGCTTGTGTTCCCTCTCTCACTGTGTCTCCCTCTGTCAAATAAATAAATAAAATCTTTTAAAAATTGGGCAAAGGCCAAGATACCCATTTCATAGGAGAGGAAGCACCAAAGGCCAATAAGCATTTTTGTTTATGCTTATTATGAAAATTTGAAGTTCCTGTGGTTGTTAGACCTGCTGCTAGAGGTTATCAGTGTGTTAATAATGAAGCACACATTTACTATGTCATATTCTGAGAAGAGGTCCTTGAGCTTTATCAGAACACCAGTGTGTGTATGGCACAAAAAGGGTTAAGAATCCCTGAATTACAGGAAACAGATAAAGTATGGCATATCCGTATAAGGAAATGCTATATAGTCATTATAATTGATATTGTAGGTAAGAATGTAGAACAATTGGAACTCTCATACAGTGCAGGCAAGAATGTAAATTGGGCCAACCATTTTGGAGACTATTTGTTTTTTTCTACTAATGCTAAACATTTGCATATCCTGCAACCTAGTATTTGCACTCCTAAGTATATATGTACCAGAAATATATGCATATGTTCACCAAAAGTCATCTAAAGAAGTTATAGCAGCTATAATAGTCAAAACCTGGAAACAACCCATGTGTCTATCAACAATAGAATGGATCAACAAATTGTGATACATTTATACAAAGGTATACTCTATGGTAATAGTAAGTGTGAATGAACTGTTGCCAAATGCAACAACATGAATGAATCTCGTTCCTCTACTGTCCAGTGAAGGAATATAGACATGAGAATGAATATCACATAATTCTATCATAAAAGTTCGAAAACCAGGAAAAACTCATTAGAAATTAGAAGGCAGGATAGTGGTTTATTTGGGGGGAGAGGAGATAGTACTGAGGAGAGGATCCAAAAGGTTTTTGGGGTGCTGGGTAATGATCTATGATTTTATACTGGTGCTGCATATAAAAGTAGATCTCATTTGTGAAAACACTTTGAGCCTTACACTTAGAATTCTTGCATATTTCTGGTTTTTAATTTTTTGTTGTACTTCAATCAAATGTCTGCTTCAAAATGACAGAAAAATTTTAATGGCATGGAAAGATGTTCATATTATCATATTATATTGAAAATACCGATTAATATAGGTGCAAACTGTGTATAAATGGTACCTTTATTTTTCTTAACTATATGCCTATATTGACAATTTAATGCAAAAGCAGATTACAAGCTGTATCATCTCATTTTTGTGAAAATTAAGATCTGGCCCTATCAATATCAAAATGATAACCATGGTTACCTCTGGGTAATGGGCTTATGGATGATTTTTCTTTCTTTTTGAAAAAAACATTATGTGTATTTTCTCATTCTTCTAGTGTGAACATATATTTCTTTTGAGAATGAGAACAGTCATAACTATTTCTTGCAATTCCGGTTTAATCAGTGTTATTGAAATGTAATTTTTGTACGTACAGTGCACTGATTTTAATTGCACAGTTCAATGAATTTTACAGAGGCATGTGCACCTATGTCCTTACCACTTAAGACTAGAACGTTTCCACCCCCAGAAACTCCCTTCATGTTTCTCCGTGGTCAACTTTTACCTCTCGGAGCGAGGTAGCCGTGGATCTGATTTTTATCACCACAGTTTTGTCTGCTCTAGAAGGTTCTAGAAATGGGATTATACTGTAGGTACTTTTCTGTCGGACTTCTTTCGCCCGACTTAATGCTTTAGAGATTGATTTCTGTTTTTGTGTTTATACATTCCTTCTTTTTTTTTTTTTTTAAGCAAAGAGTCACGTCGTCAGTGCTTGCTGTGGAGTGAGACACCGTCCACGGGGGAAACAGCCTTCCACATCCTCTCCAAGCTTGTCTGCTGCAGGCCGGCGTGATCTTACAGCCTTCCCATCCTGGGAGGAGAGACACCAGCCCGCCCCTCCTCCTCCCCGCCCCCCCCCATCCAGGTCTGCGCCCCTCCCCCCGCGGCAGCGCCAGACTCAGGTGAGAGCCACCCGGCTCCTTGCCATTGTTCCGCAAGTGACGGCCTCCGGGGCAAATGGAAAGCCGTCAACCTGAGGGCTGTCAACTGCAGACAGGAATTCCTTTCTTTGTCAGGCTGGGTGGTCTCCGTGGCTTCGGCAACAGCCCGCACAAAAGATGATGAGCGCCGAGCGCGCGCCCGCAGAAAAACATCGCCACCACCCGACAGCCCTCACCGCTCTTCTTTGTGACACCGGGATTAGCCCTGCGTGGCTTCCCCTGACGGTGTGTGGGAATCGTCACACCCAGCCCCCGCGAGGGCATCCGGGGTCGTTTAGTCCACGGTCCCCGTGTCCAACGCCCCCCCCCCCACCTGCATGTTTCCTGAAGAGTGTTTGCCCCTGAATCTTAGTCACCGACAGCTAGCGGGGCCCCCGGAGATCACCTGGCCTGATCTCCCGCTGCAAAAGTGGGTCCAGACACTGGTCACACAGCACGAGGACCGCGGCAAGGACAAGCAGCCAGAGCTTTCTTCTGTGAGGAGCTCTTAACACTACTCTAAGCTGCTTTTTAAATAAACGACCCCCCAAATAGTACAGTGTAAAATAAAATTTTCCAATAAAAAAGGAGAACGTGTGCGCAAATCCACGTGGACCCCCCGCGGCCTTTGTAGAAAGGCTTTCGGGCGCTCGCGGCCCGGACGCCAGGCGGATTTCATTTACAAGTAGTTTGGTGCCCCCTACTGGTCATCAGCTGCAAGAGCGGCTGCCTCTCCCCAGGTGCCTTCCCCATGCACCATTATTTCTAATTTCAAACTTAAAGAGGGGAACTGCAGGTTAGGCAGTTGTATCCCATTTTACAGATGAGGAAATTGAAGCCTCTAGCGATTAAATAAGCTGCCCACAGTGGCTGAGCCTGGATTCAAACCTACTCCTGCGGAACTCCAACTTCCTTCCACTCGGTGTCAATACCACTTGTCAGTATCCGGGCGCAGTGTGGCACTTTCCCTTAACAAAGGATTAAAAAAAAAAAAAAAGATTTTATTTATTTATTTGAGAGAGAGGAAAGAGAGCGAGATAACTTGAGTGGGGGAGGGGCAGAGGGAGAGGGAATAGCAAACTCCTCACTGAGCAGAAAGCCCTGATGCGGGGCTCCACTCCTAGACCCTGAGATCATGTCCTGAGCGGAAGGCAGCAGCTTACCAGACTGAGCCTCCCAGGCGTCCCAACAAATGATTTAAAAATACTTCAAAATAGGCCATAAAGTGGGAGCTAACGCCCGTTTTAGCACACGGGGAGGCCTAGGCTGGGACATCAGTGACTTGCCCAGGGCTACAGGTCCAATAAATGGCCACGTGCCAGGTCACCGCACCAGGCTGCTGCCTAGAAGGAATGCTACACACATGGTCCAGGAGGGAACTTATTTCCCGGGCATGCTGCATCTGGGTGAGGAACAGGGAGGCTGAAGTGTTCCCATGCAGGCTCTGTGTGGGAGGGAGACACCAAAGGACTCAGGGGTAAAATAGGTTTTCTACTCATGGGGAACTCACATCATCATCTACTGGGTTCAACAGATGCTGTGCAACTGAGTCCATGGTGTGTGTGTGTGTGTGTGTGTGTTTAAATGAGTGAGTGCATGAATGAAGTGGCCTAGAGAGCAGAGGCCTAGAGTACAGGCAGGTCAGGAGTGCTTGGGCCATTGTGCTATGAAACGATTGATTTCCATTTAGTTGGGAGAGTGCGTTTCTATCAGTCAGAGCAGTCCATGGGGATCCACGGCTTCCTCCATGAGTGTGAGCTCCAACTGCAGGGATACAGGCAAGTTAAGTAGACCGCAGCAGGGATGTTGTAGAGGGATTGTAAGCTTGCATGATTTTTCTGAACATCAACATTTAGAAATGGGAAGATTTCACATAAAACCCCAGAATGTTAGCTCTTCTTGAACAAAGTGGAAGGCTTGACCTCGTCGGGCCTGCTGCAGTGCCATCGGCTCCCGACTCCCACCCCAGCAGTGAGGCTGATCCCACCCCAGCAGTGAGGTGATGCCATCTCTCATTACGTGTGTGCTGTTGTTTTTCTTATTGTAAGAACAAAACCAAACATTTTTCTTATCAGGTTTTCATCAGGAAAGGAAAAATAAGAGACCAAGTCATTTGTTTTAGGCAATATAGGGCATGACATATTTATCTGTCGAAGTGAGGACATTTTTTATACATTGAAAGGGCAGGGGCTTAACTTGTTTCATTTGTTTTCATTACCAGCCTGGACCCCACAGCAGCTTGAATTGCCTACACTAGGGAGTCTTCGGTATCTCCTTGTATGTGGACCTTGGGTCAGACTCTCACCCTGTGGCCACTTCTGTCTTCAACTCCCTGGAGCAGGCTGTGAGTATAGTTCTGGATCTGGGGGTCTGAGGGAAGAAGCAATTCTGCCCAGTGTGACCGCAGTGACTCACCAGTTACGTGAGAGCGTACAGGCCCAGCAGACCACATCTAGGCCCTCTGCCCAGGGAAGCCCTTTGAGATGTGGTGCCTTGATCACACATCTTCTGAATTGGCCTCCCTCCCAGCACTTTTCTTCCTATGAGAGGGTTTCTTAGCCCTCCCCATCCTGGTCACGTGGATGGCTCTCTGATCCCATGGGTATTGTTCAGAAAGTGGGCACACGCTCCAGATGTGATCTGAGCAGCTGAAAAGAGCAGGACAAACATCTCCCACAATTCAGATACCCTATTTTTGTTCTTGTTACTTCTACTCACATTATCTTTTCTTATCAGTCGTGTCACATGTTGGCTCAGGAGTTGGTGGGACACCAGGACCTTCAGCCTTTTTTTTTTTTTTTTTTTTTTAGATTTTATTTATTTGACAGATAGAAGTCACAAGTATGCAGAGAGGCAGGGAGTCAGGTTCCCTGCCAAGCAGAGAGCCCGATGCGGGGCTCGATCCCAGGACCCTGGGATCATGACCCGAGCTGAAGGCAGAGGCTTTAACCCACTGAGCCACCCAGGTGCCCCAGGACCTTCAGACTGTTTTGCGTGAATGCTTCTCCAGAGAGTTCTACCTAAACTGAAAATCACAGACACTGAAGGTTGAATGTGGTCCCGGAGGTCAGCTAAGGCCACCTCCCACCTATGCAGAAGGAGACCACTTACTCAAATACGGGACAGAATATTTGAACTGGAACGAGGAGGTTCACACTTAACACACTTGATTTTATATTTGACCCATCATTCTATTCTTCCAAGAATGGATCTTGATTTTGTAAAAAATCATAACTACTCAATGAGTATACTTCCTAATACCAGTTTGTAGCTGGGACAACTGAGGCCCAGAGACGTTAAATAACTTGTTCCAGACCATAAACTAATAAGTGGCAGAGCTGAGCTCAACTAGGCACAAATAATTGGTGAGCAGACGAGTGCCATGGTCCAGGGTGTACTTAAGGAAGATGGCACTGTAAGGCCAAGTGAGAGATGGACCGGAAGGGGTCAGCCTGGAGGCTGGCAGACCAGTTAGAGGCTGTTCAGGCAAGAGATGATAGGAGCTAAGGTAGGCCAGTAGCAGTGGGGCCAGAAAAGGGATGGGTGGGGGAGGGGGCGGAAGCAGCCAGTTTCCAAACATAAAAACTGTAAAAACAAGTGATAAAGAGTTCCTCTGTTTAACAGAATTATAACTATTAGAAGAAGTCCTTGCCAATAAAATATAAGTGGTTTGTGGTTTGAAGCTGCAACCGCACTTGTTATAAAGGTAATTGAAAGGAAAACCCCAATTGGGGGTAGTAAGAAAACAGGAAACCACAACCCTATAACCCCATTATCTGGATTGGATCTCATCCACATAATAGATGAACCCTGGACCACATTCGTCCTCTGCTGGCCGTTGGCAAGACAGTTTGACAACCACTCTGGGACCAAGCTTCAGGCAGAGACAGTCCTGTCCATTTCAAGCACCTTGGTTAGCCGCATGGGGGCATCGTAAGGACCTGGTTTCAGCTCTGCTCTGACTAGGCAGGACCACTAGTGGAGGAAGGAAGAGGAAGACTTATTCTAAACTAGGGACTTACAGTTTAGTGGTGGAGAATATTCCTGTCGGGCTGGTCTATGCCTGGTTGAGTCCAGCTCTGTCACTTAGGAACTTAGGACCTTGAACAAGTTACTTAACATCTCTGGGCCTTAGTTGTCTTATCTATAAACTGAGATTAGTGAGGATACTAGAGAATTGGTCGATTTAAAATGCTTAAAGGAACACTGAGTACACAGTAAGCACCATATAAGTGTTTATTGTTGTTATTGCTATTATTATTATTACAGTGAATAATGGGCAAAGCTGGACAACAGTGGGATCGCTGTTTTGAGGAAAGTATTCCATTACCTGTATAAGCAGAGCTGAGGTGGTTGTAGGGTTCAGCTTTGGACCTTGGGTTTCAGTGCTGGTGAGACATCCACCTAGGTTTATTGAGCATTACTGTGGAGCCCAGTGTGAGGCTTGAACTCACGACCCTGAGATCAAGACCTGAGCTGAGATCAAGGGTTGGACACTTAACTGGCTGAGCCACCCAGGTGCCCCATTATTCATTCTATTTATTTAATTCTACAAGTATGTACTGAGATGCTCTTCTGTACCTGACACTATGGTAGGACCTGAAGATACTAGGATGAATCAGACAGTCCCAGCTCCCAAGGACTTGATAATTTAGGAAGGATGGGAGGCAGGAATCACCTCTTGTGTGTCGAGTAAGTGCCACAACATCAGCACATATGAGGCTCATAGATGCTCAGGAGAGGGAGTCAGGGCAGGCTACCTGGAAGAGGCAGGAAGAAGCAGTGTCCCCTGGACCATATTCAGGATCTGGGAAATGCAGAGTAGGGAAGATCTGCCTTTGCTGGTCCACGATTAACAGAAGATTTGGGCTTCTAGTGCCGATAGTCATTTTCCCCAGGCCCTGTACTAAGTGGAATCACTTGGGCCTTCCCACTTCTTACTGCTTCTGGAAAAATTCTTGTGAACTTCTAAGATGTTTTCTAAATCTCTTTGAACACACATTTTATTGATCAAGGTTTCCTATGCTGGTTTTGCCTCAACTCCTTTATCTTTTGTTGGAGGGAGTTTGAAATAGAAGTTTCTCCAGAAGGAGGGTCAGTCATAACCAAAAGAGACTACATTTCCTGAATCACTGAATCAAGATAGCTTGAGCCAAGAGGATTGGGCTAATTTCTGTACTGCTGCACCCTTGACCCAGACAGTTCCCTGCCTTGGCGTGCTCCTTGCCACAGATGTTCTACTGTGAATTTATGCCAACCATGTTCAAAGTGGCCACATTGAGGGGGTAAAGCCCTGGGGAATCAGGGGAAAAATGAAAAAGCCACACACATGTACTATTTACTCGATAATAAAGACAAATATGTTCACATCCTGTCATCTCAGGCATGAATAACTCTAGTAATGCTCTAAGCGAGGAGGCCCTGTCAGGAAACGCTGCCAAATTTCTCCTTCCCCTTCCTGACTTCCATTCTTGCCTGCCTGTTCTTCAGGCTCTGGTTAACGCTTTCAATTCTTTCTGTTCTTTGTTAATTACCCCTCTTTCAGCCAGGATCATGGTTGGTCTGGGAGAGAGAGGTACAAAGCAGGAGGAGAGAGGTAGTCACAGGTTTTTCCAGAGACCGTGAGTGGGGAGAGGCAAAAACACACCTACCGGTCTATTCTCCTTGCCCCCTTTCCTTTTGTGCCCCCACCAAGATGACTCATGCTGCTCAGATTCTGTGACTGAGATGTACAGATCAGGGCACGCACTCTTCCTTTCTCTAAAGGAGGAGTCTCATTTTAGCGTGGTTGAGGTATCAGCTAACAATTCAGACCCAGTTTACATGAAACTTGTTAACAATGCCCAGGATTCCAAAGAAGAGGGAGTTACTGGTCAAAGAAAATCCAACAGGTTGTCAAGAGTCACAAAATACGCGTACAGCATCTGAACTAGGTATGATCCACATCCTTCAGGTTTGGAAGGCTTTGTTGGGGAGAAGGTACTAGGGGCTAATTATTCTCAAAGCTGTTATCTTGGTCTCTGGAAATACTGCATAGCCTCAGAGACTCTTAGAGCTATGGAAAGTCTAGAGGGTCGTCTAGGGTGTCGGCTTTCAAAGTTTGCTGCCCATTAGAATTATAGTGCTCTGACCAATGAAGTCAGAATTTCGGGGAGTAGGGCTGAAGCATCTGTGTTAAACTCCCCAGGTGCTTCCAATGTGCCTTCAAGTTTGAGAACTTCTGAGCTGGACCCTCACCTTTCGGAGTGTGGTTGGTGGAATGGCAGCCCCACCAGCGAGCTTGCTGAAGGTCCCACCATAGACCTACTGATTCACAATCTGTGTTTTAACAAGATCACCAAGTGCATGAAAGTTTGAGAAGCAGTTACTTTCCTGATGCATTGGCTAGTCTGGCGACAGTGGGCCCGAATTCTGCCTTGGCAACTATCCGTGGGAGCTGGGTGGTAGCTGCACCCTTTAAGAGGGGGTTTGACCCTCCAGTTTGCCTGAGTCTCACACCTGGCTAGGTTCATTAACTTCCATCACCTGGCTGGGACCCGTCAGAATTTGAGTTGTTTTTAAAATTTATTATAAAATAGAGTTTACCATTAGTAACATATAATGCATTCACAATGTTGTACAAATGTCACCACTATCTAGTTCCAGAACATTTCATGACCCCAAAAGGAAACCTCATACTTAAGCAGTCACTCCGCAGCCCCACTCCCCTAAGCCCCTTGCAACCATTAATCTGCTTTCTGTCCCTATGACTTTGCTTATTCTGAATGTTTCATAACAAAGGAATGCTAATGTCTTCAAGGTTCATCCATGTTGCAGCATGTATCAGTACTCTTGCTTTTTTGGCTGAATAATATTACTCTGAATGGGCATATCCCATTTCATTTATCCATTCATCATTTGATGGATATTTGGGTAGTTTTAACCTTTCGGTTACTATGAGTAGCACTGCTGTGAACCCTTGTGTGCAGTTTTTGTTTGAACACCTGTTTTCAATTCTTTGGGCTATGTGAAATTGCTGGGGTGGAGTTTTAGAACAACCTAGCACACTGAGGTTTCACACCAGTGTTCAATGGTTAAAATTTGAGCAGTACAACCTTTTGGTTCTACTCTATTGAGTGTGTGTGTGTGTGTGTGTGTGTGTGTGTGTGTTTATTTAAGCTGGAGAACATTATATAAAGCAGAATGAGTTGAACTGCTGACTCATGGGGTAATTTTATGTGTAACTTTTTGAATTTGTTTTCCATAGCAACATTTTATATTCCTACCAGTCATGATCGAGGGCTCCAATTTCTCCATTCTTGCCAACACTTGTTATTGTGTTATTTTCCCCCCCTTAATTCTAGTCATCCTAGTGGTGGTGAAGTGGTATCTCACTCTGCTTTTTTTATTTTTATTTTTTTTAAAGATTTTATTTATTTATTTGAGAGAGAGAGAAAGCATGAAAGATGAGAAGGTCAGAGGGAGAAGCAGACTCCCCATGGAGCTGGGAGCCTGATGTGGGGCTCGATCCCAGGACTCCAGGATCATGACCTGAGCCGAAGGCAGTCGCTCAACCAACTGAGCCACCCAGGCGCCCCTCTCACTCTGCTTTTGACTTATATTTCCTTAATGAGTGGTGATGAATATCTTTTCACGTGCCTGTTGGCCATTTGTATATAGTCTTTAGAAGAATGTCTCTTTAAGTCTTTTGCTTATTTAAAAACTGGGTTGCCTTTTTGTTATTGAGTTGTAAAATTTCTTTATGTATTCTGGATACTAGCCCCTTCTCCAATACATGATTTGCAAATATTTTCTACTATTCTGTGAGTTTTCTTTTTTATTTTCTTGATGTTGTTCTTTGATGTACAAAAGCTTTCATTTTTTTTTTTAAAGATTTTATTTATCTATTTGACAGAGATCACAGGTAGGCAGAGAGGCAGGCAGAGAGGAAGGGAAGCAGGTTCCCCGCTGAGCAGAGAGCCCCATGTGGGACTCGATC
>ML102947.1:0-12571 GCA_003697995.1 Taxidea taxus jeffersonii
ATAGTGTCATATCATCTGCAAAGAGCGATAGTTTGACTTCTTCTTTGCCTATTTGGATGCCTTTAATTTCTTTCTGTTGCCTGATAACTGAGGCTAGGACTTCTGTCGTGATAACGGACATCACTGTTGTGTTCCTGACCTTAGCAGAAAAGCTCTCAGTTTTTCTCCATTGAGAATGATATTTGCGGTGGGCTTTTCATAGATGGCTTTGATAATATTGAGGTATGTGCCTTCTATCCCTACACTTTGAAGAGTTTTGATCAGGAAGGGATGCTGTACTGTCAAATGCTTTTTCAGCATCTATTGAGAGTATCATATGGTTCTTGTTCTTTCTTTTATTAATGTATCGTATCACATTGATTGATTTGCGGACCTTGAACCAACCCTGCTGCCCTGGAATAAATCCCACTTGGTGGTGGCGAATAATCCTTTTAATGTACTGTTGGATCCTATTGGCTAGTATTTTGGTGAGAAGTTTTGCATCTATGTTCAAGGATATTGGTCTGTAATTCTCTTTTTTGATGGGATCCTTGTCTGGTTTTGGGTTCAATGTGATGCTGGCCTCATAAAATGAATTTGGAACTTTTCCTTTCATATCTATTATTTAGAACAGTTTCAGGAGAATAGGAATTATTTCTTCTTTAAATGTTTGGTAGAATTCCCCTGGGAAGCCATCTGGTCCTGGGCTTTTGTTTGTTTGGAGGTTTTTGATGACTGTTTCAATCTCCTTACTGGTTATGGGTCTATTCAGGTTTTCTATTTCTTCCTGGTTCAGTTTTGGCAGTTTATATGTCTCTAAGAATGCATCCATTTCTTCCAGATGTCAACTTTGTTGGCATAGAGTGCAAATAATATGTTCTTATAATTATTTGTATTTCTTTGGTGTTGGTTGTGATCTCTCCTCTTTCATTCATGATTTTATTTATTTGGGTCCTTTCTCTTTTCTTTTTGATAAGTCTGGCCACGGGTTTATCAATCTTATTAATTCTTTCAAAGAACCAGCTCCTAGTTTCATTGATTTGTTCTATTGTTTTTTGGTTTCTATTTCATTGATTTCTGCTCTGATCTTTATTATTTCTCTTCTCCTGCTGGGTTTAGGCTTTCTTTGTTGTTCTTTCTCCAGCTCCTTTAGGTGTAGGGTTAGGTTGTGTATTTGAGACCTTTCTTGTTTCTTGAGAAAGGCTTGTATTGCTATATATTTTCCTCTCAGGACTGCCTTTGCTGTGTCCCACAGATTTTGAACAATTGTGTTTTCAGCATCATTTGTTTCCATGATTTTTTTCAATTCTTCTTTAATTTCCTGGTTGACCCATTCATTCTTTAGAAGAATGCTGTTTAGTCTCCATGTATTTGGGTTCTTTCCAAATTTCCTCTTGTGATTGAGTTCTAGCTTCAGAGCATTGTGGCTGAAAATATGCAGGGAATGATCCCAATCTTTTGATACCTGTTGAGACCTGATTTATGACCCAGGATGTGATCTATTCTGGAGAATGTTCCATGGGACTAGAGAAGAATGTGTATTCTGCTGCTTTGGGATGGAATGTTCTGAATATATCTGTGATGTCCATCTGGTCCAGTGTGTCATTTAAGACCTTTATTTCCTTGTTGATCTTTTGCTTGGATGATTTGTCCATTTCAGTGAGGGGAGTGTTAATGTCTCCTACTATTATTGTATTATTGTCAATGTGTTTCCTTGATTTTGTTATTAATTGGTTTATATAGTTGGCTGCTCCCATGTTAGGGGCATAGATATTTAAAATTGTTAGATCTCCTTGTTGGACAGACCCTTTGAGTATGATATAGTGTCCTTCGTCATCTCTTATTATAGTCTTTGGCTTAAAATCTAATTGATCTGATCTAAGGATTGCCACCCAGCTTTCTTCTGATGTCCATTAGCATGGTAAATTGTTTTCTACCCCCTCACTTTCAATCTGGAGGTATCTTCGGGTGTAAAATGAGTTTCTTATAGGCAGCATATTGATGGGTTTTCTTTTTTTATCCATTCTGAAACCGTGTGTCTTTTGATTGGGGCTTTTAGCCCCTTTACATTCAGGTTAACTATTGAGAGATATGAATTTAGTGCCATTGTATTGCCTGGAAGGTTACTGTTACTGTATATTGTCTCTTTTTCTGGTCTACTACATTTAGGCTGTCTCTTTCCTTAGAGGACCCATTCAATATTTCCTGTAAGGCTGGTTTGGTGTTTACAAATTCTTTCAGTTTTTGTTTGTCTTGGAAACTTTTTATCTCTCCTTCTATTTTCAATGATAACCTAGCTGGATATAGTATTCTTAGCTGTATATTTTTCTCGTTTAGTGCTCTGAATATATCATGCCAGTTCTTTTTGGCCTGCCAGGTCTCTGTGGATAAGTCTGTTGCCAATCTAATATTTTTACCATTGTTTGTTACAGACTTCTTGTCCAAGGCTGCTTTCAGGATTTTCTCTTTGTTGTTAAGACTTGTAAATGACTTTTAAAAGACTATTAAATGATGGGGTATGGCCCTATTCTTATTGATTTTGAGGGGGATTCTCTGCACTGAAGTCAAGTAAATATTTTATATAATTAAACAATATTTGTAAGAAGTGTCACCTATAAACACTTAAAGCAAAATAAAACAAACTTAATATATCAATTTGATATATTGAGAAACTATTCCAAAAACACTTTAAAATCCAGTAATTTGCTAAAATCCCTAGTTCATATATTTAAAAGCTGTTGCTGTCACAGGAAAGTAAATTTTTACTTAGAGAAAACTAGATATAATAAGATAAATGATTTTAAATCAAAACCCTACAGTCCTAAATATGAATAAAATATGGATAACATATATTTTATATTTAATGAAAATGAATAAAATATATTTTATGTTCAAAGACTATTTTCTAGCTCTACCAGAAGAATCTAGAAACCGTAAATAAACTAATATTAATAAATATGCAGTAATCAGATTTTGGTTTCTAAGTGCCTTTTCAACAGTGAAGAAGAAAGGATCCGTGGAAAAATGCTGTTTCAAATTTGGAGCATGAAATGTACAAGGTGATCCCAGAAAATCTTGTCATACTGCATAGAAAAGAAAACTACAACGCCTTCTTGGGTGATGGCCAATTAACTCGGCCACAATCTTCATCAGAGCAGTAGTATGTAAAATAATTGCAAGTATTAAAACACATCAAATATGTTTGAATATAAGTGTTCATGCTCATTATTTCAAAAGCAAAATGACATCAAAATCTAAAACTCCATTGGTCACCTTTAAACAGGCTGACTACACATTTTGATTTACCAAGGGCAGGCACTCTAATTCTGCTGTTCCAGTATAATAATTAATACTGTTCCTTTTCACTTAAAAAAGTCTGGGTTTAGACAATAAATTATGCATTTAATTTACCTTTGAAGAATGTCAGAGAGACAGCATATTAAATAAAAATTTGGCAAATAAAGTGAAATTGAAAGAGTGAAATTGAATATAACTCTTCTTCAGGTTAACTAACTGGTAGTTGAGACAATGTTTTCATTTTGAAATATTTCAGCTAACTAGTGAATAAAGATTGAAAGATTAACACAATTTTCTTTGAGGCTACAAAGATAAGGTCATTTATTCATGTTATCTCACTGGATTTTTTTTAAAGACTTTGTTTATTTATTTGACAGAGAGAGAGAGATCACAAGTAGGCAGAGACAGAGTAGGAAGCAGGCTCCATGCCGAGCAGAGAGCCTGATGCGGGGCTCCATCCATCCCAGGACCCTGAGATCATGACCTGAGCAGAAGGCAGAGGCTTAACCCACTGAACCACTGAGGCACCCCATCTCACTGGATTTTAAAAGCAAAAATACAGTGCTGTTTTGAACACCAAGGCCAGACATCCCTCCCTCATTTATGATGGTAAATTCATACATTTGCATATGTAGGAAATCAAACCACACAGGAGAACAGGTCTCCAGGGCAGGAAATCTGATGCCTTGGCAATTCAAGGTAATCCCACACCCAGCCCTGAGGTCAGCAGAGATCCTGGCCACGCTGAGAGGTAGCACAAGATTAATAGTTTTGAAGTGCAGGTTTCTGGGGTACCTGGGTGGCTCAGTGGGTTAAAGCCTCTACATTCGGCTCAAGTCATGATCCCAAGTCCTGGGAGCGAGCCCCACATTGGGCTCTCTGCTCAGCAGGGAGCCTGCTTCCTTGTCTCTCTATTTGTGATCTGTCTGTCAAATAAATAAACAAAATTTAAAAAAATAATAATTTTTAAAAAGTGCTGGTTTCTTGGCCCTTATTTAATAAGTAAATTTAGGCCATCAGTGATCATCAGTAAGGGAGACAATCAGATATTATTGCCTTTCGATTGGAATTATACCACATTACTTATGAAATATTTTCACCAAAAACTTAAATCTTACCAAGGTTTTTTTTTTTTTTTAATTTTTAATTTTTTTTTCTAACCACCAGTTTACAAGATATGCAAGAGAGAGATAAATAAGACCCTGAGAAGGCAGTCAGCAAACTCCAGACTGGAAAACTATAGGCCAAACTCCCAATTTCTTAGATGTATGTTACAGGGAGGAAAAAAAAGAAAAGACAAAGCAGAGGATCCTATAAATTAAATGAGACTTAAGAAACATATCAATCCATTGCAACATGCAAAGTTAATTTGAATGTGGTTTCACACTAACTTTAAAATATTACAGGACAGCTGTATAAACCATATATTTAATGGTATCAAGGGATTAAAACATTTTAAGTGTGTAATATATTGAAGTACATTTCAATAAGCCTTTCCATTTTAGAAATATACACTGATGAATTTATGGATCAGAGATATGTGACCCAGAGTTTTATTCAAAATAATTGAAGGGAGGAGTTTGTAAGGTTATAGATAAAAATCTTTGAGGCATACATTTGTAATTGTTGAAGCTGGGTAATAGGGGAATGACAGTTATGCATATGGGGGATTATTATATTATTCTCTCTCCTTTATATATGTTTGAAAATGTCAATAATAACGTTTGCCTAAAACTGCAGGAAAAAAAAATGGATACATTCTCATTTACCTAAGAAATGTAACAGAAATGCATTTAATAGCTGTATGTCTTCATTGGGATAAGTCATGCTTCTCTCTCTTCAAGGAAACTCTTGAGTTGGAGATGAGTAGAGGG
Source organism: Taxidea taxus jeffersonii (assembly GCA_003697995.1). Lineage (NCBI taxonomy): Eukaryota > Metazoa > Chordata > Mammalia > Carnivora > Mustelidae > Taxidea > Taxidea taxus. The sequence continues at coordinate 5,151 of ML102947.1, forward strand.
AGACATTTCTTCCATACATGAAATATCTTGTTCTTAGCCACTCAGACCCAAAAGGGAGAATGAAGCCCATTCATGTAATTCCTAGACACTGCTACCCTTTTAAAGTAAAAATTCCTTCAGAAATAGGCTTTTCTTTGTAATCCAGTATTAAGTGGTAATACTATGTTGACCCTAAAAGGAAAGTCATTATAAAACTCAATAACTGAAAATGTACCCATATACGGTCTATTTTGGGAACACAAAAGCAAAAAAATGATATCTGGACACAAATTCTTTTCCGCTAAACTCAGGACTGCAAAATAATAATAATAATAATAATAATAATAATAAAGGCTGAGAGAGCTATTAAATTTATTGCTTCTTATTACGTGAGGAACATGTCAATACTCTAATGATTTCTGCTAAAATATTAAAATACTCTGCCATCAAGTCTAATCACCACCTTGTTTAAGGAATTTCTTTTATCAGCATCTGTGTCTTATAAGAACATATTATATAGGCTACCATTTGACATCTCTTTATTCAGTACATTTCATAGATAACAATATTCACTATTTTTATAACAAGGATCAGGAAATAGTTGGCCGCATTTCAACTAACCTTTATCAAAAGAGAGGAATCTGAGAACTTAGCACATGGGATCAATGCTCTATTTTAACCAATAAAATAATATTCTATAAACCGAGGGAAAGGAGAAATCATTACCAGTAATACTAAGCAAGTTTTTGTTTTGAAAATTTTTATTAACTATAAATATTTCATGTGTTTTTAAAAATTATATGGCAACAGAGATCAACTTTTAAAGAGTGGAGAGAGAGTCAATAATATTAAAACATTTCCTTTGAGCAGACTTCCTCTAAGGTATCTCATATGGTCTTCTTGCAGTTACTCCGATCACATAATAGTGCTTGTTTAGAATATTGAGATTCTGGTCTCATTGTATCAAAGGAGGAAGATGTAAAATTTTGGCCGCAAATCTCAGATTCTTTAAAAGGGTACTATTTTTGTATTTCATTTTGATGTTTAGATCATTTCCTCTTTTAGGCTGTGAGTTGAAGAATGCCCAAAGACTGTATAACAAGTCCACTGAAAATCAATGAATAATCTCATAAAAGATATATGCAGTTTGGGAAAGGTTTCTTGTTCATTTTATGTTCCCTTCATGATTCCATATACACATAAAAATATGGTCTATTATTTAAAAAGTTATATATAAAAGATTTGGATAGAAAAGGAAATGGTAATTGGGCTCCAAAGTCTTTCATCTCTAGATCATTAGAAACTCAAAAGGGCAATGCATTTATCATCTACTCATCATATCCTCCAGAAAAATAGCATTCATGTGCAATAAAGTGTGACTGGTATACCTCAAATTTACTGGGTAATTGGGGGAAAATTAACTATTGTAATTTTTGGTATACTCACAGATTAAAGCCGTATGTTATCCAGTTGAAACTACCCAATGGTCTGACAGGCAGTGTTGTCTGGGAAAGTAGAGGTCTTTCCCTCTATACCTTATTTTTAGATGCCCTTTGTTCTGAGCTTTGTGGTAAACTATGGCCCCTTTTTAAATTAAATTTTATGTCTAAGTTGTAAATTCCCATTCTCTTTCTTTTATAGAGTTAAATAATTTTTATCATAGATACTGTGATTATGAAATGTTTACGGAAAAACACAAATATCTAAAAACGTTTTAAATCATATGACTTAGGTTCAGGTAAGAAGAAAGTTCCTCCATTGAAAGTAAATTTCCTGGGGGGCCTGGGTGCCTCAGTCCCCACTCAGTGCCTGACCCTTGATTTTAGCTCAGATCATGATCTCAGGGTCATGATCCTGGGGTGGTAATTAGGAGTCCTGTATTAGGCCCCATGTTGAGAGTGAAGAATGCTTAGGATTCTCTCTCTTCCTCTCCCTCTGCTCTTCCCCTATCTCTCTCTTTTTCTAGAAAAAAGGCACATTTTCTCTCTTAAGGAAACGTATAATACCTAACTGAAGTTTATCATCACTACTTTTGGAAGGGAAAAATGACTTCAAATGTTAATTTGGAATAACTCACATTTAGGTTAATTTAATTCTTAACTTTGGTATAATCTGATCTAATTAATTATAAATCAAAGGTTGTTAAAAGTAACAATTGAAATATCAAGTGCTAGGGTAGGATTCCTATTTAGAAACTTGAGTTTTCCCTCTTGCAGGTGAAAATTGTTATCTTCTCCATGTAAATTAGGAAAACTTTGATAGGAAAAAAAAGAGAGTGAAATGTATGGCAATCAGTGGATATGACTGGTAATTATTCTTATAGGTGACAATTACATTGACTCAAGTATGTTATAGGAAAGATAAGGAAGAATATCTAGTTAATTGTCATGATCATTAACTGAATAACTCTTTGTAGGCCCCTTAAGTTTTGATGTTGTTTGTGTGTGCATGCACTCATTTGCTTTATTTATTTCTTGAAAATCAGCTCTATCTTTGAATTCTCTGAATAATCACCTTAATTATGTCCTCTTTCATACAAAGGATAATAATAGAGATTTGACAATGACCACTAACAAGTCCCAGTTAGTTAAGCCACACACATACATACACACACAGTTCTTGATCATTTGATAACTGGTAATATTTTAATTGACTTTCTTACTCTAACAAGCCAGGATGGAATATTTCAATTTATTGAATTTACTGTATAAATTTTTCTCAAACATAAATTAACCAAAAGTGATGATGCATGAATTCAAAATTAAAGACTCAAGTATTTTATGATTATGTGCATTTCCTCTAAACATGAGTATGATGAATGTGGCACTGCTGAAGGTCATTAATATTGGGAAAATTGATGAGTTATTTATTTTGTGAATATTAATAAACCTATACTTGTCTTTATGAAATAATTCTTACTAGTACTATGACTAATTTTTATTATAGATCTGATTATTTTTATTCTATTCCTTATTGCCTATATGTGGAAAAGGAATGAGAAGAGAGTATACTTTGTGGTTCTGGATTTTTAAAATAAGCACATGAAGATGTACACTGGGATTTAACCAATAATGTCTATTAATCTGTATACAGTACAATTACCTTTAGAAACAGAATGGTAGATGGATAAAACAGGGGAGGCTGGGTGGTGCAGTTGGTTAAGCATCTGACTTTTGGTTTTAGCTCAGGTCCTGATCTTAGGGTCATGAGATAAAGCCCCCACATCAAGCTCTGCACTCAGCATGGAGTCGGCTTAAGACTTTCTCTCCATTTCCCTCTCCCTCCCCACTGCTCTCTCTTCCTCTCTAAATAAATAAATCTTAAAAAAAAATAAATTAATTAAAGCGCAAATGCTTTTTTAAAAAAACAGAGAATATGAAGTATACTTTCAATATGAGATAAGCTCCCTCAGGGCTCTGACTTATGCTTCAAGGTATTATTGTGAATGTTATTTCAACTACTTATGCCTCAGTTTCCTGGTGATCGAATTAATAATTCAAGCTAGGTGATCAAAGAAAAAAAGATTAGTACAGCACTTAATCTTTGTTACTGGGCATTGTGATATATTATTGGCATGCAATATTTCATTAATTCCCAAAGAATACTCCAGGACAGAGATACCATCCCTTTTCTCCAAATAAGGAAATTCGTGCTTGGTGGCAAAGCTAATTGGACAAGATGATATTGCTTAAAAGATTGTCCAAACTTTTAAGTTTGTATACTTCCAAGGCCTATGTTTTTAAATACTATGGTAGTCAGTGATGTTAAGTAGAGCACACATAATTTTACTGTGCTCGACAAATGTACTATTTTAACAGTGATATTAGATTCACATTTGATTTCTGAACATCTGGGGCCTCCCAGAGACTTACTCATCTCAGTAAAAGATACTTCACTTCGTATTTTTCAGCCCCAAATCATGAGCCAAACTTTACTCCTCTTCTTTACCATCCTACATCCAAATCCATAGGAAAGTCCCGTGGTCCACCTTAATAACTGGCTAATGTAATGTTTTATTAAAAATATGTTAACGGGGGGTGCCTGGGTGGCTCAGTGGGTTAAGGCCTCTGCCTTCGGCTCAGGTCATGATCCCAGGGTTCTGGGATCGAGCCTCACATCGGGCTCTCTGCTCAGCAGGGAGGAAGCATGCTGTGCTTCCTCCTCTCTCTGCCTGCCTCTCTGCCTACTTGTAATCTCTGTCTGTCAAATAAATAAATAAAATCTTTAAAAAATATATGTTAACGGTGCATTATATTACTGTATTTACTTGGCATTTAGGCTCTGATATGATGTTTTATGTTTTGTAATGTGAGTCAAATCTGTTAGAACACATATTATAAAAATTCCTTTATCAAGTTGCATTTGTAAAAAATGCCATATTAAACATGTACGGAATGAGACTTTTCACTTATAAATACAATTGTGTCCCTAGATGTTATTTTTATATTGTGCTTGTTTATATTTCAACAAGAATCTTTCTCAAATAGGTTTACTCATGTCACAGATATAATCACATATTTAAAAGCAGTCTACCAAATTTCAAATGTGGTAGGAAAATAGCATTGTTATAGGAAAATAAATAATTACTGCAAACTATTTTTCACTTTGTACAACATGCCTATCAATGCTTTTTCTTTAAAATCTGGGAATGATACATTTTGAGAGTCTGTAAATGTGAAAGAGCTAGAAGAGCACATGTTTAAAATTGAGTGTCAACACTAAGCAATTAATAATGGCAGCCTGGAGCATCGTGTTGAAAATTCTTGCCTGTATTCAGGGTTAGAGTGAATATCACCTTGTCGGCTTAGCACTGTCTGCCACAGGCATTGAAGAGGATGGAGGCACCATGACACATACTCACTATCTGTGAACTGACCTCTTTTTCAAACTTCTGAATAGTAGCTTCCATTGCAGAAGGGGTATCTGGTACTCATCTCTGCTTTCAAAGTATTTAGCATAGCGATCTGTACATAATATGCTCATAACATATTGAACACCTGGATAAAAGTAAAAATCATTTACTCTTTCTTTAAAATATAAATTTTAAATAATGCCACACATCTAAAAAATAATTCTAAGAGAAAGAAGCATGTGTCAATGTACTTGATTAAGAAATGACTTTGAAGTTGTTTGTAGGTTCCTTGACAATCTCTCATTACCCTCAAGGGTACCATTGTTTGGAAGTTTATATTTATAACTTTTGCTTTTGCTTATAATTATTTTGTATATATATGCATGCTATTGTACTATTTTATAAATGTCTGAAGTTTGGGTAAATATTATATGCTACATCTTCTTCAATAACTTGCAGGTATACCAAATGGAACTTTGGTGACATTCCCTTATACTTATGCATGTAGCAGAAATTCAGTTATTTTCACTACTATGCAGTATATCTGTATATGTACCCCATAATTTATTTATACATTTCCCGTTGAAGAATAACTGATATTTTCCAAATTTGTCCTTACTTATAATGCTACTATGCACAATCTATATATAAAACAGCTTGCATACTTGTAAAAAATTCTCTAGGATATACGTCCAGGATATATGTCTAATATGATTAGAATTTTTGAATCATAGGTGAATTCATCTTCAGTTTTGCTAGAGTAATACCAGTTGCATTGCAAAGAGGTATACCACTTTTTACATACATATGTGCTATGTATAAAAATCTTGCTGTGCCACATCCTCATTACCACTTGGTTATTGTCAAATTTTCATTTTGCTAATTTGGTGACTGAACTATATTATTGTGATTTTAACTTGTATTTATCTAATTATCATGGAAGTGATGTATCTTTTCATATATTTATTACTCATTCATGTTTTATCTTCTGTGAAATATCTGTTCAGGAGTTTTGGCCTTACTTTGATTAGATTTCTTTTTCTTTCTTTTTTTTTTAGTTGCTGTTATTTTTATTTATTTGTTGGACAGTTAATATATCCACATAGCTCAAAAATTTAAAAAATATAATGAGAAGGTTGCCACCCCTGTCCCCAAACCAGTCAGTTCCCTTGCTGAGTCACCATCTCTGTGATTCGAGAGATATTCTCTGCAATCTGGCAAATATAAATGTACATTCTCTGTTTATACATATGGTAACAGACTATACATACTGCTTTTTCCCACCTTGCTTTTTTCAGGTAGTATCTTGGACATTACTTCTTTTCGGTGTATTAAAAGCTCCTCCCTTAAAAAAAAGGCATCCTTCTGTAATATGGGTGTACTATGATTTATTTAGACATTGCCCTATTTAAAGACATTTAGATCATTTCCAGTTTTTTACTATTTTTTTTATTTAAGCTTTTTTATTTAAACATATAATGTAACCCCACTACCCTCTCCCAACCCCTCCCCGCCCAAAAGAATGTCTTAGCTCCTGCTTCTTTGTTTTGTCATGACTATATGTATATATTATTTCATTTGTATGTATACATATATCCATTAGTTCAGAGGACTTAATAGCATACTTAATACTTACTATGTACATACTTAATCACATACTTCTTAAATTGCAGTCCATGTATTTCTTTGGTCCAGCATATCCACCGATGATATTTCCTATAATATTTTTTCTTTCAGTTGTTCTTTCATGTATATAATATTTATATGCATAGTTTGAAGTATAAGCATATTTTGGATCAGTTGGATACTGCCTTAGGAGAATGCCCTCATATTGAACACTCAAACTCAGGCACAAAAATTAATCTCATTGCAATAATTAGCTTTACTCCAATAGCCAATGGTTAAGTGAAAAGAACTATAGCAAAGTTAATGTATAAATGATGATGGATGAAAAAAGAAAAGCTGTCATGATGTGCAAATGAACAAAGTTGTTTTTTTTTTTTTAGAATAGTTTGAATATGTAATAGTGTTAGGGGTATGCGATGGTTATTTTTTTTTCTAGAACCATCTGTAATTTTATTTCCTTTTTTTTCTGGTATTCTCTTGATTTTTAACTTTTTTTTTTCTTTAAGCTTTTTTATTTAAACATATAATGTAACCCCACCAACCCTCTCCCAACCCCCCCCCTTAGTTTATTTTAGGACATTAAGAGTCTCTTTTGGTTTGTCTCCCTCCTGATCCCATCTTGTTTCATTTTTTTCTTTTCCTACCACCTTAACCCCCACCCCCATTGCATCTCCACTTCCTCATATCAGGGAGATCATGTGATAGTTGTCTTTCTCCGATTGACTTATTTCGATAAGCATAATACGCTCTAGTTCCATCCATGTCGTCGCAAGTGGTAAGATTTCATTTCTTTTGATGGCTGCATAGTATTCCATCGTATATATATACCACATCTTCTTTATCCATTCATCTGTTGATGGACATCTAGGTTCTTTCCATAACTTGGCTATTGTGGACATTGCTGCTATAAACATTCGGGTACACGTGCCCCTTTGGATCACTACGTTTGTATCTTTAGGGTAAA
>ML102947.1:17571-40369 GCA_003697995.1 Taxidea taxus jeffersonii
GTTTCTCTAATATCTTCCATGCCTTTTTCGAGCCCGGCTAGAACCTTGAGAATCGTCGTCCTGAATTCCAGATCTGACATATTACCAATGTCTGTATTGATTAGGTCCCTAGCCTTCGGTACTGCCTCCTGTTCTTTTTTTTGTGGTGAGTTTTTCCGCCTTGTCATTTTGTCCAGATAAGAATCTGCTGTTCTCCTTGTTAAGTGAACTTGGTCTTGGCTGGATTTCTTGTTGATCTTCTGGGGGAGGGGCCTGTTGTAGTGATTTTCAAGTGTCTCTGTCCCAGGCAGAATTGCACCACCCTTACCGGGGGCCGGGCTAAGTAATCCCCTCAGATTCGCTTTCGGGAGCTTTTGTTCCCTGAATGCTTTCCCTAGAGTTCCGGAGGACGGGAATGAAAATGGCGGCCTCCCCAACTCCGGTTCGGAGGAGCCGAGAGCTAGGGGCCCCAGTCTTCAGTGTGCCTTCAGAGAAAAGCCCTTAATCACTCCCATCTCCCCAGCCTCCAGCTGCGCTTGGAGAAAATCGTGCATAATCAGTCCCATCTCACTGGTTTCTGGCTATGTTCCGAGGTCACCCAGCCTGTGACCAAGCATCTCTGTCTCTGGCAGAGTCCCACCTGGAGTCTCTGAACCCCATAGATCCCTGAGCTCTCCCAGTCATTGTCTCCCTGGATCTTGTGGGGACCCCTCGCACAGAGCACTGGCCCGTGTCACAGACCACAGCTCTAGGAAACCCCGAATTGAGAGCTCACTCCTCGGCTCTGTCTCTGCAGCCAGTTTCCCTGCTCTAACACCTGTGAGCTCTGTGACACTCAGAAACCCCTGATCCTTCTGTGACCTTGTGGGACCTGAGTCCACGCTGTCTCCGTGAGGTCTTCATCCCAGTTTAGCTTCTGGAGCAGTGTCCCTCCGTGGAGTAGACTTTTAAAAGTCCTGATTTTGTGCTCCGTTGTTCCGCCACCTGCCAGGAGCAGGCCCCTCCCCTTGGGGTCTATCTTCCCGTCGCGTTGGATTCACTTCTCCGCTGGTCCTACCTTTTAGAAAGTGTTCGATTTTCTGTTTCTAGAATTGTTGTTTTTCTTCTCTTCGATCTACTGTTGGATTCGTAGGTGTTCGGAATGGTTTGATAGGCTATCCAGCTGATCTCCTGCTGCCTGGTGTCGTCTCAGCCTTCTACTTCTCTTCCATCTTGACTCCTCCCTTGATTAGATTTCTTATTGATTTCTTATAGGTATTTCTTATTGATTGTATGAATTCAGTTTTTATTTTTTGTACTAACCCTTTGCTTCTTATCATTTAATAAATATTTTCCTCAGATCATGGCTTGTCTTAACTTTTTAAGAGTAGCCTTAAACATTCCTAAGCTTTTAAGTGTATTGAAGTAAAGTGGATCTTTTTCGTGTCTTTATTCATTATATATTCAGTAATGTATGCATCGCTACATGTTGTAAATTATGGGATTATAACTTGAAACAAAGCAGATAAAAATCTCTGCTGCTGGAATACCTGGGTGGCTCAGTTGGTTAAGCGGCTGGCTTCGGCTCAGATCATGATCCCAGTGTCTTGGGATCGAGTCCCACATTGGGCTCCTTGCTCGGCAGGGGGCCTGCTTCTCCCTCTGCCTCTGCCTGCCTCTCTGTCTGCCTGTGCTCACTCTCTCTCTCTCTAACTAATAAATAAATAAAATCTTTAAAAAAATCTCTGCTGCTATAGAAAACAGCTTATAGTGTGTACATGTATGTTGGGGATGGTGGTAATCAATAAGATAGAAAGTGTGTTAGAAGGAGATATCTGATAGGTGAAAAATAAATCAATAAGAGGGAATGATGGCTATAAGAATAACTGGGGGCATCTTGAGATAGAATGACTAGGAAAAGCCATCCTAAGGCGGTGAGATTTGAATAAATACTAGAAAAAGTGAAGGACTGAGATATGCAGATCTCTGATGAAAGAATGTCTCAGAGGGAAGAGAAAGCATAAAGTTCCTTAGAGAGAAATGTGCTTGACTTGTCATAGAGTAAGTCAAAGAAAGAATAGTTAGAAAAAAGAAATTACAGTAATAGTCAGGGTGGAGTGTCAGATTCTATAGGACTTTTCTTTGCCTTTTACACTGTGATGGGAAATTCTTATTGGAGGATTATTGGAGCAGAACAGAGACATGATCAGACTTAGGCTCTAATATATTCATCTTGGTTTCTGTGTTAAACACAGATAGAAAAGGGGCAATGGTGGAATTGGTAAGACCACTTAGAAAATTTTCACATGGACCCAGGGGAGAAAAGAAGATGGTTTAGACAATGATGCCAGATGTGGAGGTGAAGAATAGTGTTCAGATTCTGGACATATTTTAAGGCCAACTGATAGGACTTGCTGAAACATCAGGTATGGGTGATAAAAAGAGAGCCAAGGTTTTTGGCCTCAGAAACTACAAGGATGGAATTGTTGTTTATTGTGATAAAGAAGACTAGGCGGAAGGTTGTTTGGAGTGGAGAAGCTTAGATTTGTGCTTCTTTAGTTTGTTTTGTCTACTCTTCATGGAAATGGAAATGTTCACTAGACATCTGCCTATGGGTGCTTAGATAAGGACAGACATCTCATTTAGCTGCTGATATAAACTGGAGTAATTAGCCATGAGGTTAGAGAAGCAAGACATAGGAAAGCCAATATTTGAAGTCGGTGAGATAATGAGACACAGTAAAAGTGTGTAGTATCCCAGAATCCAAGTAAAAAAGTGTCAAGAAAGAGTAAAGGATCAATGATGCTTGGAGGTCAAAAAAATGAGGTCTGAGAATTTTCTATTCAATGAATATTTACCTTAAGAAGTACTGATCTTGAAGCCTTAAAGATATATTCTTATATTCTCTTCCCCAAAGTCCCAAATTTGTCTTTTTATTCATTTTTTGTTTTTTTTACATTTAAATCTCTAATTTACCCTTTTTTGTTAATTTATTAATCTTGAATTTACCCTTTTTTAATTTATTAATTTACCCTTTTTTAAAATTTATTTTTTACATTTAAATCTCTAATTTACCCTTTTTTGTTAACTTATTTTGTTAATTTATTTTGTTAATTTATCCATTTTTGTGTGTGGAATAAGTTTACCAGAATCTGCAGTATTCTGGTCAACTCAGTGCTGTAATGGTGAGAAATTTTTTTTTAAAGATTTATTTATTTATTTTGACAGAGAGAGATTACAAATAAGCAGAGAGAGAGGGACAAGCAGGCTCCCTGCTGAGCAGAGAGCCTGATGCGGAGCTCTATCCCAAGACCCTGAGACCATGACCCGAGCCGAAGGCAGAGGCTTTGACCCACTGAGCCAGCCAGGTGCCCCAGGAAACAGAATTTTAACGGCTTCAAAAATAAATGTTTCTCGCTCATGAAACAATCCAATTCAGATCGTGAGCAGCTCATTCTGCCCAGTGATGCAGATATTTAGAGTCCTTTCATTCTTCAAAGTCTTCAGTAATTTTTGCATTCAGATCACAACTAGAAAAAAGAAATGAAAGGTCATGGGAATGTTTTATGGACCAGCTTGGAAAAGATGTACATCACATCTGCCCATGTTAACATGGCCAGAACTCAGCTGGAAGGCCATGCCTAGCTTCAAGAATACTAGGAAATATAACCTCAATGTGTTCCTGGGAGAAAAAGAAAAATAATTTGATAGCAAATAGCCATTCTCTGTCACAAGATCTAATTTAAAAATTATATTTTTATAGGACATAAGCATGGACTCTGAGAACAGAAGACTTAATTTAAGAACACAATTATATAATTCATGGTAATGGGTGTGGTTCAGTAAAACCATGAAATTTCCTCATTCTGTTAGAATGATGTTAGAAAACCTTATACTTTCCTTAAAGAATTCTGAAACCACTACATTTAAAACAGTATTTAAAAACATATTTAAAACATTATTATAGTAAGAATTCAACAAATAGCATGCAGTTTTTAAGTAGGATAGGGTAAACTACATATAATAAGCATTTGTTACATAAATTTAGATGAAATGTTTGATTTTCTACAAAAGTGAAAATAATATTGCATCATTTATTCAACACATAATGCCTTTGTTTTAATATAAAACCTTTACTACATATAAGATAATATTTTCCCAATGTGACTACATTTAATTATTATTTAATTACTACTAAATTATTATTCAGGTTATCAAGAAGAATGATTGCCCTTTAAAAATGTCCTTCAAAATAAAATGATCTAGGTAGGAGGGCTTTATTCTAAAATTTAAAAAAAATAAATTCAGAACTAATATAACATTAATATTTTATACACATTTTGCTTTAATATTGCATCAGAAGCAAATTAGAATCCAAACCCAGATTCATGTTTTGAATATTAATTGTTGAAGCTTCACGGATCTTTTTGAAGAGTTTGTTAAATCTCAAGTAACTACCATTAAATTATAAAGAGTAGAAAATGCCTATGTTGAAAACTGGCATTTTACTAAGTCAGTATATGAAGGTACAGATGCCTCCGAATTAATATCAACAAAAATTCCTGGTATGCTAACAGAAAAAAAAAAAAAAAGATTTAATAATGACCCTTAGAATCATGCTTTTCTATTGGAAGCATGTTTTACCTTTAAACTCAAAACAAATATACAAATAAATATGTTTTAAGATAATATTTGAGATCCTTTCAATGGTTTCTATTCAGTTTTAACATTAGTACTTCAGTATGACACAAATTCATTTGTAAATATCTTAAGTCTATGAGACTTTTCAGAAATAAAATTATAATAATTAAACACAAAGGCTTAAATGAGTATCTTATTTCAAAACAAGGAACACTGGTATCAAGATAGGTACCAGTTTTCATAGGGATATGCTTATAATAATTTGAATATTGTACTTTAAAATGTTATATTTTGCTTTCAATTAATCGTTACCATATGTGCAACTAGTCACCCACTGTAGTTCCCAATTTTTATCTTCAAATACTTTTAAGTTTTATAATAAAAATGTAAATTAAAAGACAATACTAAAAATCCAATGCTTTATCAGGATAAACAAAGTTAACTTTAGTGTTTAGTTCTCGGTTTGTTAACAGACACCCGTATACACATGCACATAAACAGAGTACCAGTGTAGATATTGTATGGTGCAAGGGTGAATAGTTTGGATTTAGATAGGCCTGGTTGAATCTAGATTCTACTTGTATTAACTGTGATCATGGCCTAATTGCAAAATTTTTCTCAAAGCAAAAATGTATTGTCTGTTTAATAGAGATAGATGTAACTCTTGTCCAATAAGGTTGATTGTAAGGATTAAATAAAATAAAGTCTGATATATGCTTGGTTTGGGCTTGGACATTAAAGTACTCGGAAACTGATAGGGATTGTGATAAATTCAAAGAAGACTCTGAGCTTTCAGAAAGCAACCTCTTAAAATACAAAATTATGTATGAATTTCATTGCTGTACTGGCATCCAATTACCTTGAGTATGTCAGATTTGTGTAATATTTCTCTCACCTCAGAAAAAGAGGTTTTGGTTTGAAGGCTCTAGATTTAAGATTTTTATTTTAGTAGCAATGAAAATAAATATTTCATTATTACTAGTTTATTATTGTTACATTATAAAATATAAATATTAAATTATTATTATTTCATATTATACCTAAAAGTATATTATGTATACATTTGCATTCCCCAACATACATAGGTGAAAGTATATAATAGTGTATCTCTATATATTTACACAAATACTTGTACATTGTTCCTTCTAACATAGCTACATATAAAGATAATAATTATATGAAGGTATATAGATATGTATATATGCTACATTTCATGACTATAAGTCATTAATTTAAAAATATTGAATATTTTAGAAGATATATAGTAATGATATTAATTTTCTTAGCAGTGATTAATTCAAGAGGTTCTCACTGCTTACAATACTATTGAGGTGGTTCTTTGATTCATTTGCACTTTTGGAAAACTTCAGTTAGCAAATATGTATTATTTTGGAATATGCCTTAAAGCCAACAAGATGATTGCCCTCCATCATAAAGAAAACATACAGGGATTCTCTCTTATGTATTCTTAAGCACAGCTTCAACAACTTTGAGGATGAATTCAGGCAGGAGAAAGAAATAAGGAGAGTTCCCACTTGATTAGCACAATTATAATATGATATTAGTGCACTGCAGAACAGCTGTATATTTATAGGGATTTTTTTCCCTCATCATCAGTGTTGTTTTTAGTGTCCCTACTAAGACATCCATTTTCACATGCTCTCATGTGTTCATATTCACACTGATGTACATAAATAGATATCCAAGAAGTCTACAGGTTTGCTACTTGCTCTCTTAAGACAAAGTATTTGTCATTTAAAATATCTGTAATATTTAAAATTTTCTTCCATCTTTTTTATTTTTATTTTTTTTAAAGATTTTATTTATTTATTTGACAGAGATTACAAGTAGGCAAGAGAGGCAGATAGAGAGAGAGAGGAGGAAACAGGTTCTCCGTGGAGCAGAGAGTCCGATGTGGGGCTTGATCCCAGGACCCTAGGATCATGACCTGAGCCAAAAGCAGAGGCTGTAACCCACTGAGCCACCCAGGTGCCCAAATTATCTTCCATCTTTTGACCCCAAATATGAACCAGATTTGATTTGGACCAATACTGGTCCTATTCCACATGGCATTTTTTTTTTTTTTTTACGTATTTGATTGATTACTATTTACCTATTCAACCTTCTCTTCTGTATGTTAAATGTATCTAGTATTTTAAATTTTTATTGGTAGTCTGGTTTCTAGACATTTCACCATTATAGTAACTTTTCTGTTTGATATTCTTATGTGAAATATGAGATGAAGCATAGTATAGTGGATAAAACCATAGAGAGTTGAGCTATCTACAACTTACTGGCTGGGTTACCTTAGACAACCTATTTAACCTCTCTGTCTCAATTTTCCCATCTGCACAGTGGATATACAAGTGTAATGATTGCAAAGTTTATCTGAGAATAATAAAGTTAAATATTTTTATTATGAGTTGCTGAGCTCAGTATTTATTTTGATACTTTAATTATGGTATTATCAAACTACAGACTTAAAAAGATATAGGAGGTGTAGGTAATCAAGGCTGGTGATATTCATGGGAAAGAAAACGATGGTATAGGGGAAAATAAAGGAGAAGATACAAATGCGTATGAGACTTTCTCCAACAGGCAGTGAATGTTAGCTTTGTGGAGAAGAAAGAACATGGATTGTTGTTTTAAATATGGGGAATCTTGGGAAATCTCTGATTGACCTTAGGACAATGCTTGCTGATTTTTTGGCTTCCAGGTAGAATTTTCGATGTTCATTCTATTGTGCTTAGGCATCTTGCCTTTTCTCACCAAAGATTTATTGTATTGTGTGGAGATTTCTATTCGTTTGTTGGAATTCTAATCTAGACTGTGTGTTCTGTGTAGACATACTTATCTCTTTTGTGCACTGTGGTATTTCTCATCTTCTACCCATAGAAAATTCTAAAAAAAAATTTTTGAATGAATTTAGAGTGTAAATATGCTCATATGTAGAGCTGAAGGATATTGTTTTTCTGAGCTACCTATGCAATGATGAAAATCCTCCCCCAACCAAAGATTTGCCAAATATTCCAAAGTTTTACTTTTAAAAATAAAGGTAGAAATAACATATCTTGAAGAATCTAAGAAAAGATTTTCACAAAATAAAAGTTAAGAGCAGGAAACTAAATTTTATTGGAGGAATGAAAACTTTAGGAAAGAAAGGTAAATAGGAGAAGAAAATACCCACTAATAAGTGGGATTAATTGGATTTGCTATACCTGGGTGACTTAAGATACAAATAATTTTCTATCTGAAGATGAACTATATGTATTTATCTATGGTCACACAAGGAGATGTATAAGACAAAAGAGGATTATACTAACAAGTTATTTTAATCTTCTAGGTTCTCACCTATTCACATTTATAGAGTATTAGTTTTCTCTTACAGAATACTTAGAAATTGTAATGATTTAAGTATTTTACCTTTCTATTGTTCGCTTTTATTTTCCATATTAGTATATTGTGTTTATCCTCTCTCAATTGCTTTTCAACAATAAGACCACGGGCCTGGAATAATATAATTCCCAGGAGACTTGTTAATCTAAATAAGAGCTTTAAAATAAAAACAATAAAAACAAAAGGAGATTAAAACAGTATAAATCAGATTCTCTGGAGTGTCACATGAATGAAGATGGCCACAAATAATTTCTTAGAAGAGATAGCCAAACAAAAATGATCAGAATATAAATACTGAACAAAATAAACAAATATTTGCCAAAGAAGATACTTTTGACTTTATTGGTATTGATGGTATTGATAATGTTAGACCCACAAATAGAAGATAACAATGACTTATAAGTACTGTGAAAAGAATATACTGAGGGTGCCTGTTTCAATTGGGGGAGCAAGTGACTCTTAATCTCAGGATCATGAGTTTAAGCCCCCCACTTGTTGTAGAGATTACTAAAATAAAATAAAAAGAATAAGAAACTTCATATATATATGTAAATGTATATGCCAATATATACTATATACTATACATATATATGACATATATATATGCCAATATATACTATATACAATATATACTAAAATAAAATAAAAAGAATAAGAAACTTCATATATATGTATATGTACATATATATATGCCAATAGGAGAAGGGTGGTAATACCAGATGAAATAAAAATTCCCCAAATTCATCATGAGATCATGGACAAAATATATGGGAGCAAAAAATTTAGGCAGAATAAAAGTTAGGTTTTTATGGGAGTGTGATCTAATGAATGTTTCCTAAACATGGTTATTTAAAATGACATTCGTAGCTGTGGCCTAAATTTTCTGCATTCAAGTGTTTGAGGTTAGGTTCTGAATTTATAGAATTAACTGGTTTTAGTTTTTAGAAAATTTTAAAACTGCCTGCAGATAGACATGTGCAAATTTTTACTATAAATACTTGGTCAGATACAGATCACAAAATGGAGCAGCAAAGAGCCCATGATTCCATGGGGACTTTCAAATATAAGTAAGGTACTAAGAGAAAAATATTGATTTTTTTTCCCTTGCTAACAACTTCATCTCTCAAGAGGTAAAGGAAAAAAAATAATGAGAACTGCTAATATAGATCTAAATGAATCAATACAAAGAATCTGTTATATGAAAACACTGTGATATGATTTTAGGAGAAACTGATTACATCATATGTGATTATATGTGCATTTCTAGGTGATATTCTTATTACCTATTACAAGTGAATAAGTGAAGTTGGGGAAATTGTTCTATAAGAAGCTCTCAAAATGGTGTTTTGACCATATAATCATGACCTTGGTGGAAAAAGAATATGGGGCACTGTCTACAAAGAACAAAGTCTTTCTGTGGCATTCTTTCCGAGCACAAATTAAAAATTAAAATTTGGAGGCACCTGTGGCTCAGTTGGTTAAAAGGCTGCCTTTGGCTCAGGTCATGATCCCAGGGTCCTGGGATTGAACCCTGCATCGGGCTGCCTGCTCACCAAGAAGCCACCCTCTTGCACCTCCCCTGCTTGTAGTCCCTCTGTTGGTCTCTCTCTCTCTCCCCCTCTGTCAAGTAAATAAATAAATAAAATATTAAAAAAATAAAATATGCCAGGGGTGCCTTGATGACTCATTTGGCTAAGCAGCCAACTCTTGGTTTCGGCTCAGGTCATGATCTCGAGGACCTCATGAGGCTCCCCACTCAACAGGGAGTCTACTTCAAGATTCTCTCTCTCCCTCTGCCCTCCCCCGCAAAAACAAATAAATAAATCTTTAAAAAATGCAAAAAATGAGAAGAAGAATTGGAGAAAATGAGAAAACATTAGCAAGTGTATTTCAGAACAGAAATGAGTGATTCTCAAAGTACATTACTATTTTCAAATTCCCTCAAGAAAATAAAGTTTATAGTTATATTTTGAGCAAGACTGTGAAAATTCTTCTTCTTAAAACAAATACTATGAAATAAAGCAAAAGAGGGAACGATTACCTTCTTAACTTCAATTTTGTTTCCATCTTTTCTGTCAAGGAGAATAATCTTCATGTGGAAGAACAAAACTAAAATGGTGAAGAGAAATTAAAATTTAAAATCATTGAAGAGTAGGAAGAGAGGAAAAATAAAACAATTCTCCAGATGACTTCACTTTTCTGGCTCAGAAAATATCTAATTTAGGGCACTGAGTAATTTTGAAGATAAGATCAATGTCAGTAATCTTTGAGGAGTTATTGATAATAGAATAACTGCCATGAGAATAAAGAAAGGCAAATGTCCCAAGTTTCTGAAAAGGTTAGACAGTCTCTAAAAACTGTAGACCTGGGATCTTGACATTTATGCTCAGTAAAATATTTCAAGGGAATACTAAATGGATGGATGGTTTTTGAGTACTGAGAAAGGTCATGATTAGCAGTAGTCAGCATACATTCACCAAGAATAAGGTATGGTAGACTCTTCATTCCCTATATTTGACATGATGACTAGGTCAGTATTGCAGAGGACTAATACAGAAGTAGCCAATCTGTATTAACAAGGTATTTTCACTCTTCTTTTGTACAAGATAGAACTGCATAAACTGTATGGCAGTGACAATAAGCAGACTCATCATTAGTTTAATGATCTAATCTAATGAATATTAATCACTGAAGGATATAATCCTAAAGAGAAATAAGACTACCTGAACTCCTTTAAAAAATTATTTCCCCAGTAATATGCAGGATGTGTTAGCTGACTGCAATGTTAGGTGTTTCAAATTTCATGTCATGAACCTAAGCAGCAAAGATTTAATATACAATGAAATATGAAAGTGAAGTAATGGTTAACTAGAGTATGTGACATTTCTAAGACTAACAGACACCAGCTCATTGGGAAGAGAGTTGAAGCAAAGTTGGAAACATAGGATCTTTTTATGGTCTAGGAAAGTACTTAAAATTTGCAAAGCTTGGGATGACAAATCTGGCACAGCAATGGAGAAATTCAATGAAGTCAATACTATTCAAAACCAGCAAGGAATTCAAATCATAGGGGAAGACATTGTAATTTGAAACACTGTGGAGAGAGTTGGGAATAAGAATGGGGGTGGCATTGTACCCAAGGAAATCAAGTTGGAATTAAGAATAACTGTAACTGTATGCAGAACCAATATAAAATTCAAAAATTGCAAAAGTCAAGGTTTAGAAATATGATTTTTAAAAAATAACCACCAAAGTAGGAGTTATTTTGAAATATCATGAGTTTTCAGGCTTGGCAGGGCTAGAATTCGTATATAAATATACTTACTGTGATTTTAAAAAAACATATAACATAAAATTTTCCGTCTTAACTATTTTTAAGTGTATAGTTAACTAAGATTAAGAATATTCACATTTTTGTGAAATAGATTTCCAAAAACTTTTTATCTTGCCAATCTGAAACCATGTTGTTGCATTTGACAGAATTATCTGTTCTCTTATTTTAGAGTGAATAATATTCCATTGTATATATGTGCCACAATTCCTTTTTTATCCATTCATTAATCAATGGATATTTGGGTTGTTTCTACCTTTGGCTCTTGTGAATAGTACTACCCTCAATAGATGCACACAAGTATATATTCAAGACTCTTCTTTCAATTATTTGGGATATATATATCCAGAAATAGTATTGCTGGATCATATTGTAGTTCAAATTTTAGTTTTTTTAATGAACTTCATACTGTTTTCCATAGCAGCTGTACTATTGTAAAATCATGCCAATAGTTCACAAGGGTTTCAATTACTCCATATCCTCATCAAGTTCCTCCCTCCCTTCCTTCCTTCCTTTTCTTTTCTTTCTTTCTTTCTTGCTCTTGTTTTGTGGCATGTTCTGCATATATCTATTGGGTTTAATTGGTCTATGGTGTTTTTCATGTCCTCTTTCCTTATTGATCTTCTGTTAAGTTATTCTATCTGTTGTTAAAAATAGGATATTTAGGCCTCCTACTATTATTTTATCATCGTCTATTTCTCTCTTCACTTCTGTCAAACTTCATACATTTAGGAGCTCTGAGGCTTGGTGAATAAACATTTATTGTCATATATTTTTACCGAATTGGCTTTTTTACCTTAACCTAGTATGGAAGGTATTTTCATGGTTGTTCTGCCCTATGCTATGTGGGGGGGAGGGGCCTCGACAAATGTACCAAACGTTGTGACTTTTCTTACCTCTTTTGCTGGAATCCCTTCTTGGTTTTGTAATGGTCTGAGTGCTGTAGCTTCTCAGCTCATTTTTAGAATTCTCACAGATGCTGTCTAGTCTGTATATTTTTGCTAATTCAGTGTCTCTGTGGAGGGTGGATGATCTGTGCCTTCTAGTTGACCATCTTCTTTTGACACTCTGAAAAAGTCTATCACAAACAAGGGAGGTGTTAATCTAGTCCTATTTTAAGCTCCTCTAGTGGGATCATGACTTGAGCTGAAGACAGATGCTCAACCCACTGAGCCACCCAGGTGCACCTACTCTAGTGACATCTTACCTGAAACATTTTATTCATTTCTGGAAAGCACATATTAAGACCTATAGGAACAACTGGAATGTGTCTACAGAAGATAATTCAGAATTACATCATGTAAAAGTAAGAAAAGGAGCCTGGAATACCAAAAGAAATCAAGAAAAGATGGTTTATGAGATTACGTTTGATCATCATAGCAGGGACTCAGAGCACTTAACAAGTATAACTCACTTTGAAAATTATTGCAATATTATGAATTAGTAGTGCATAGTATTACCTTCAACTATTTGGAATGATGTACCTGTTCCCATTACCATGAATCAGCATTTGTATGTAAGTTGATATCACTACCTGATTTGATATCCAATGATAGCAAAAAACCCAAGAATAAACATGTTGTTTATATTCACCAAACAAATAAAAGAAATCTTCAGATTTTGAAATCAGATATCATGTTTTAAAACATTTAATCTTGCTAAATAGTTTGAGACATAGCCTCCTAAGTTCATTCACTTAAAAAAACAAACAAACAAATTTGCTCTGTGTATGGAGAAACTGAGAAATTAGGGTCCAAGTGAGGTTAAATTATATGACAGAAAAGGAAAACATGACAGACCATAACTTTTTATTCTGAAGAGTTTGAACCAGAATATAACTGTATATATGTCTCAGAAATAATGGAAACATGGACATTTTTTAAATTAAATGTAAATAACTGCTAGAACTCTAAAAAGATATTGGATTAAGAAAGTTTTTAATGAATGTTTTCTTTCGAGCTACTTTTTCACCTTGAGAAAATGAGTAAACAATGTTGAAAACTGGTCCTAATGGTCAATGATACCTAGATTTTTTAGGTATAAATTACAATTGTAGCTGCTACTAATTGAGATCCCACAATATTTAAGGCACTCAATCAATTTGCATATGATTATTTTATTGTATATTTTTGTATATTTATTTTTATTCATTTATATATATTTGTTAACTCAAGGGCAAGCAACTGAGGATGTTCTTTTACTCTCATAGTGGTTACCATTTTCTGTGTAAAATGGTAAGCATATTTCTCAGTACCTCCATTAATTAGGTACTATTATCACCATTTTACAGATAAGGAGACTGAAGTTAACAGTTTGAACAAGAGCTCACTAGTCGTTAATTTAGATTCAAATTCAAATTCAAATTCAACCATATCTAACTTCCAGGCCCAAGCTCTCCCAATTTATAACCATTTTTGAAAACGTTTACTACAGCTTTTAGTCAGCTACCAATTTTTCTGATAAAGGTGAAGTATTTAGGGCAAGGTAAGAGTGACAGATTAAAATAATGTCAGCCTGATAATAGACATAAAATCAAGATAAACAAATTAATTAAATACATGATCTAATAATTATATAATATGGCTTCTTATAGCAGATAAACTTTAACATTTTGAATCACATATCTCAATTTTTAGTATTGACCTCATTGGCTATCATTGATTTGCCTTTATTTTTGTCAGCCATATACCCTGATTTTTATGTTGGAAAGAAAAATCCTCTTCTGCATAATGCAAAATATTATGTATCCATTGGCTTTTCTATCTAAAGTTGGATGGTTATTATAGCTAAGAAAAATGTGATTTGATCTGCATCTTTCTGAAATAAAGCACAGCAAAATAAGTGACACTTTAGTTTAATATTTATTATGAACAAGGTTTATGCTATAGCATTTGTATTTATATGTGTGGCCATAAGAAACTGAACAACCTTGGACTAGTATTTGCACTTTGGACTTTTGGTACATCATTAGCAGAAAGAGAATTAGACTAGACAATTGTCTTCAATTGATTTCCTGGAAGTATTTATTATGATGCCTTATATGTATGAATTCCATATTTGAAAAATTCCTTATCTACCACCTATTAAGAAGTAGTACATTTATTAAGACACAATCTATTTCCGTTCTATTTTGAATAAAACAAGACATTAAATCAAACCTTTGATCTGAAGTGTCATTCTCAGTTGAAACAGTTCTAACCAACTAGAAAGAATCAATATTTTATTAGTTTCTTGTGGGTTAATGTGTTTTTTGGGGGGGAAGGCATTTGTTATATTAAAGTATTTAAAAAATGAGTCGAAGATCTCTTAGAGGCCATGGAATCTTAGGTAATCATCCATCATACTCAATAATTGTTAAGCTGTCTTCCAATTTTTGTAAATCTTATGAATCTTCCTCTCTTTAGAGCATTTAATTAAGACTTTCAAATTACTTTCCTGAATAGGAAAGAGATATAGTCCTGAGACTCTCTTGGTAAGAGTCTAAATTAAGCATTCCAATCTAATTCATGTTGTTGTTGTTGTTTTTTATTACAGAAATTTAAATTAACAAACAATGCTTTTTTGAGATGTGTCTTTTTCATTCAATTGACATCTTAAAAGAATTGCAGATATTCTAATTTTCTTTCATGTTTACAATAATGGACCTCTTAGTATTTCATAAGATTCCTTTTCTATGGATATATAGTAATTATTATTTTCTTATTGATTGTGGGCTCTGGAGTAGGCAAATAGTATATGTTTTAGTTTCAAAAAGAAGATAAGAATATAGAATAGTTGCCTTTTAAAAGGCAAAATGATGAAAGATGTATACCAATTGAACTGTACTGAAAAACCATTGTTTAAAATGAATACTTTCATATTTATGAATTATTACTAGAGTCACTTATTATTTTTACTCTCATAGGAAACTCATACCTTTCTAATTTATTATGAATATTTATTATTAGCCTCTATATATTCCCCAAGTTTTATGTACTCATAATAACAGTGTATTATTTGTCTGGTGTCATAACTCATCTAATTCCAATAATACTATTTTCTTGGTAAAATATTTTAAGATATGCAATTATCTAAGTAAATGTTCATAGAAACTTGAAGAACTTATTTTATTTACATATTGCTGTTGAGAATCTGGAGGCTTAAGTGACTTGCACAAGGTAAATCTAATTAATAGAAGATTTGCTTTCATAACTTAAATATACTGTTTTCAAATTCAATCTTGACTCATTAATTTACCAATTAATTTATTCCATGACTATTTAATGAGACATATAACAAGAAAGATTCACAAAATCCCTCCTTCATGAGAATACTCATGGTAGTGTAGTAGCAAGGCAATCAGGTCACGAACAAACAAACCAGAACATTTCAAAGCAGTATGTAAGAAAAGAGTAGAGTGCTGAGAGAGACTGATGGGTCTAGGGGAGAAGGTTGGCACCTTATAGACAAAATTGTCAAGGATAGTGTCTTTTAAGTGATAATATATTACTTTAGAAATGAAAAATGAGAAGAAAAAAGCAGTGTGTAGAGCTGGGGAAAGCTGTTCCATGCAAAAGAAATAGGAAGGTCAAAAGTTCTCAGGTAATAAACAGCTTGTCCCATGTGATTAACAGAAAGAGTTCAGTCCATGAGAAGGAGATAGAAAGAGAAGCCAAAATCTAATAAATAATGGATAGGGTAGAGAGCAAGAGGCTGGAAAGATATGCAGAAGCCAGATCATGCCATCTTACCAGTAATCAGAGAAGGGGGCAGGATTCAGTGGATTCTGGAATGGTCAAAGATGGGCTCTTCAATTTTAATAAGTGTACTGGAATAGACTTAAATCCTATATGACCATGAAAAGATTTCTAATGCTCTAGACTGCAAAACTGTAAACTTTTAGGTATATTTTTTCTCTCAATCTCATTATGATAATATAAACAAGATCATACAAGAAAAGACTGTACAAGAGAAAAGGGTAAACTGGTGTGTTTGTTCGTGTGTGTGTGTGTGTGTGTCTGTGTGTCTGTGTGTCTGTGTGTTTCAAGCCTTACTGTCTTATCATTATAATAGGAAGCAAATGATTTAAAAACCTTTTTATAAAATTTGTTGAATAAACACCTACTTATTCCTAAGTAGCAGCAATAAATGGCATGAGTTTTCTTTAAAAATATCATGTTTTGATATGAATATCTTTTCTTTTCTAAATTTATGAATTAAAGCCAAGAGCACTGCACAAAGTCTGCTCAAACATTTTTGAAATAGTATATATTCCTTGTATATTTTACCCACCCGAACAAAATCATGAGAGATGATTCCACAGTGGTCAATCAAGGTGATAGATTTCAGTAGGAGATCAGCTCCAAACTTTTTGCTTTTAGAACCCCCCTCTCTCTCTTTTAAAGATCTTATTGATTTTATTTGAGAGAGAGAGATTGAGGGAAAAGTGGGGGGAGAGGCAGAGGGAGAAGCAGACCACTGGCAGAGCAAGGAGTCTGACATGGGACTTGATCCTAAGACCTTGCGATCATAACCTGAGCCAAAAGCAGATGTTTAAGCAACTGAGCCACACAGGCATCCCTAGAACCTCCTGAAACTCTTGAAATTGAGTACTCCTAAAGTTTTGAGTAAGTGGGTTATATATATATATATATAGTATGACATATATATATAGTATGACGAATATACATATATTCATCATACTATAAATTAGAACTTTGAATTTTAAAAATATCTACTTATTAATCCATTTCAGAAGTAGCAATAACAAGTATATAATATATTACCATAAATAAGATATTTTTATTTTAGAAATTTGTTTTACAAAACAAAATAAAATTGTTAAAAAGATTAGCATTATTTACATTCTTGCAAACCTCAATTAAAACTGTACATAATAAATTCTCATATCTATTTCTACATGCAATCTGTTGTAGTACATTGTCTTGGTTGACATATATAAAAGAAAAATCAAATAAGAAGTTGGAAAGGAAGGCATATTTTAGTATTCTTTCAGAAAATTGTGGATATTTTCTTTGGTCTTACATCAAAACTAAGTTGTAGGCCCTTAATGGTTAGTTGCAGTGCAGAATCTGAAGTTGTACCAATAAATTCTTCCTACTGTATTTTGTTAAAATCCATTGATCTATCTTGCACATTAAATGAATCTTTAGGGGCACTTGGGTGGCTCAGTCAGTAAAGTGTCTGCCTTTGGCTCAGATCATCATCCCAGGATTCTGGGATGGAGCCTCCCGTTGGGCCCTCTGTTCAGCGGGGAGCCTGCTTCTTCTCTGTGCCTGCCAGTCCGCCTATCTGTGCTCTCTCTCTCTGTTAAATAAATATAATTTTTTAAAAAAATAAATGAATCTTTACCCATACATTATGTTATATTATGACACATTGCTTTTTTGAAAAATAATAGTTCACTGAGTTCTGCACATCCTTCAAATATTGACCCACTTTCTTGTATGTTACTTAAAAAGTAATAGTCAAAAATAAAAATAAAAAAATAAAAAGTAATAGTTATTAATACCATCCCCTCTCTTATTAAAAACATCTTTATGAATTGGGAAATGAGCAGGCTCTGAATTTTACTTACCATTACTTTTGCTCCATCCATATAAATGTGAACAAAATAAAAGAGGCAAATCACATCTTGGTATTATACTAAAATAATTTTGACATTGCAGACCCCATTGCATTGGAATTTTCTCTCAGAATCTCCCAAGGGTCTACAGAGTACATTTTGAGAACTGCTACACTATGACACAGGTCAAGACAAGTTTAAATTTTATTCTTAAAGCATTTTGAAGACCTCAAAGAGGTTTAAGTAGAGGAGTAACATGATCTGATTTAAAAATTTAAAAAATCAATATGGTTGCTCATTGGGAAAGAGTTATCAATTAGGAGGAAACTTCAGTAACATAAGAGAAGACTTAATGGTGACTTAGACTGAGGTCTATCAATGGAAATGGAGGTAAAAGGGTAGAATATTTGGAGGTAGAAACACGGACTTGCTAATGAGTTATGTGGTAATCCAAACTCATGTCATGGTGACATTTACTTGGAAGCTTAGGAGAGGAGTAATCTATTTTGAAGGGCAACTAAAGTTCCTTTCCATATAATATTAATTAGAGAAATACTTTTGAAGTATTTAAGATACGTTTGAATAGTGGCCCTGTATATGGTGAACTTGCTTAAACTTCTTGTATTCATGTTAGCATCTTTTTATATTTTGTGGAATTTTCTCTGTAGACAATCATGTTATCTGACAAGAACGATATTTATATTTCATCCTTTTAAGTCTGAATGCATTTTATTTCTATTCCTTGCCTTATTGCACTACCTAGGTGAAGCCATCTTACCTGGAATTTTCTTATCTGGCTGCTAGAAAGTTTTCAATTATCAACTCATTTTCTTTAACAAATCTAACACAATTTGTGTTCTTTAAGCAGTTAGTGCATTTCATCTAAGTTGTTGAATTTATGGGTATAACAGTATTCATATTCATTGTATTCCTTGATGATCCCTTCCATGTCCATAGGGCCTATAGTGATGTCCTCTCTTCCATTCCCTATATCTATAATATGTGTTTTCTCTTGCTTTTTGCCTTTGTCAATCTGGCTAGAAATTTATTAAATATCTTTACCAGAAACCAGATTTTGGTTCCATTAATTTTCTCTATTATTTTCCTATTCTTAATTTTACTAATTTCTTCTTCTTTGCTGATTTTCTGACCATTTATACTATCATTTATTGACAGAGGAGTGTTCAAGTTTCTGACTACAAATTATGTTCTCAGGCCATGATGGAATTCACACCATCACACAAAATATTTAGAGACTTTCCATAATTCTTTCTGTTATTAATTTTCTAGTTTCATTTTATCATGGTCTGAACCATAATTTCAATTCTTTTAATTTTGTTAAGGTTTATTTTACTTTAAGAATATTATCTATCTTTTAAAAAAATTATTATGTTCAATTAGCCAACATATAGAACATCATTAGTTTTTTATATAGTGTTTAACGATTCATTAGTTGCATATAACACCCAGTACTTACTACATCACATATCCTTTTTAATTTCTATTACCAGGTCACCCCATCCTCCCCCCTCCTTCTATAACTGTCAGGTTTTTTTTTTTCCTAGAGTCCAGAGTCTTTCATGGTTTGTTTCCCTCTCTGATTTCTTCCCATTCAGTTTTCCCTTTTTTCTGCTGTGGTCTTCTTCCCTATTCCTTATATTCCACATTTACTGGGTATTTACCCCAAAGATGCAGAATACTATCTATCTTGATGAACAGTCATAATTTCTGACTATAATTGTAGAGTTGTCTATATTCCTTTTCAGTTCTATTAGATTTTGTACTCTATATTGTAAAGCTCTCTTACTAGGTGTATAAATATTTAGTGTTGTTATATAATCTTGGAATATTGACCTCTTTCTTGTTAGTATAAAAATGTCCTTCTTTTATCCTTGGTAATATTCCTTGAAGAATTTGTCTGATACTGATATAGTTATTCCAGCTGGGTATGGCTTTTGTTGTGCTATGATTACCCTTAGCACACTACAGATTTAAATTATTCTGTGTTATTTTACATTAGAGTAGGGGAATTTTCTGGAGGAATTTTCTCAATGTTTAATCTGCTTTTAACTGTAAGTCTTCCCTTTGTGCATAAGTCTTTCCATGCTCTGCCCCATTATCAGAAGAAGTCTACCTTTACTTGTTAACTCAGTGATTGCTGGCATCATGACGAAGGTGGGGGAGAATGTCCTCTGTTCTAATTTAAGAGTGTGTATTCATCTTAGGCATGTATTCTTTTCCTGGGTCTTTGGTATTTGGTCTTTTTTTTTAAAGATTTATTTATTTATCTATCAGATAGAGATCACAAGTAGGCAGAGAGGCAGGCAGAGAGAGAAGGAGAGACAGGCTCTCCACTGAGCAGAGAGCCCGATTTGGGGCTTAATCCCAGGACCCCAGGATCATGACCTGAGCTGAAGGCAGAGGTTTTAACCCACTGAGCCACCCAGGCACTCTTGGTATTTGGTCTTATCAGTGATCTTTTCCGGTTGACGACTATAGGAGAGTACCAGTGGTCTACATTAAGGATAAATTCATATTTCTCTAGAAGGGTAAAGAATTTTCAAACAAGTTTTCTCTATTTCCTTTCCTTTTGCTTCAATTCATTTTATTGTGACTTCAGAGCAACATGGTTGTCTGCTTTCTCTAAAAGTCTTTTGCTTCATAGAAAGATGGGGAAAATTGATCAGGGCAGGGCTTTGTCCCTTTCCTGCAGTGACTACAATTCTACTTTACCAAGCCTACATCAAAAGGGACACTTTTATAGGGACCTTTGTTTGCCCTCAAGCTTTCTTGTGAATATCCAGTGACATCAGTAGAAAAGAGCCTGTAGAGTGAGTATGAATTTCCTTTGTGTCTACAGTTATTAGGGCTTCTACATTGTCATGTTAACCCCTTTAGCAATTTGTTAAACAATAATTTAAGTGAAGGAAATCTGAGCAACTTGCATAGTGTCCAGCATCATCTATGCCAGGTAACAAGTGCTTACATTTTGTCTCTCTTTTGGAACATTGTGTTTCTTTAAATTTTGAGTTACTTATTTGACTTGTAACCTCAGTTTTGATGGACTTAAAAAAAAAAAAACTCTGAACTTATATTCTGTGTCATTATTTTGTTATATGGATAAGAGTGATGCTCTTCTCAGCTTTCATCCTAAGCAGATATACGATCTAATTTTGAACACTTGAAACAGAAAGTTTTCATCACATTAATCATTAGATTCAAAACTTATATCCTAGTTTGAACTACTAGATATAAACATGCTTGAGCTATTGCTGTCACTTTGTTCTTTGCTGGTTCTTCAGCACATCAAGTTGCTCTAACATGTGCCTTTGATATCACACTAAGAAAACACATATTCACACTTATTATTAAATTCCAGTAATTACTTTTGTTTATAAAGATCATGCTATCAGAGAAATCTGGGGCAAGTATTATATTTTAAATTTTTTCTAAGTCAAGATAAATGAGTCTTTTCTTACATCCATACTTTCTTCCTTATTTAGCTCTAACAAATATTGATTTCCTCTTATGGAAACCTCATAATGTACCAAAAGGTTGAGTTGTTTATGCAGTAAAAGAACTTATTACTTAATATAACCCCATGAAATTTACCAACTATAAAATTACAGTGATTAGTTTACAGGTCATCTTTTGAACCTTCTTATCTATGAGGAATTAAATAGTCAATCAGCCAATAGTTTGAAAAAATGACCATTTATAATAGCCTATAACTTATTTTAGTCATTTCCATGATTTTGTCCTTTAGGTTTTTCAGTCTCTTAGAAAGATTCTTTCTAATTCTAATTATTCCTCTGCTTATTCTTTCAGTTTGATGTATAATGCTTATATGTTTACTATTAGTTAATTTAATATCTTGGTTGTTTATTTCACAAGATAATTTGAATTTGGGTAAACCATAAAATACTTACAAAAGAATGAGACTGAAAATTTCTCATTTTCTTTTTTTTCATAGTTTTTTAAAAAATTTGTAATATTTTTATAAACATACAATGTATTATTAGCCCCAGGGGTAAGGTCTGTGAATCGCCAGGTGCACACACTTCACAGCCCTCAACATAGCATGTACCCTCCCCAATGTCCATAACCCAACCACCCTCTCCCGACCCGCCAACCCCCAGCAACCCTCAGTTTGTTTTGTGAGATTAAGAGTCTCTTATGGTTAGTCTCCCTCCTGATAACATCTTTTTTCATTTATTTTTTTTCTACCCCGCAAACACCCCCCCCTTGCATGTCCATTTCTTCATATCAGGGAGATCATATGATAGTTGTCTTTCTCTGATTGACTTATTTTGCTAAGCATAATACCCTCTAGTTCCATCCATGTCCTCACAAATGGCAAGATTTCATTTCTTTTGATGGCTGCATAGTATTCCATTGTATATATATACCACCTCTTCTTTACCCATTCATCTGTTGATGGACATCTAGGTTCTTTCCATAGTTTGGCTATTATGGACATTGCTGCTATATACATTCAGGGGCACGTGCCCCTTTGGATCACTACATTTGTATCTTTAGGGTAAATACCCAGTAGTGCAATTGCTGGGTCATAAGGTGGCTCTATTTTCAACTTTTTGAGGAACCTCCATGCTGTTTTTCAGAGTGGTTGCACCAGCTTGCATTCTCACCAACAGTGTAGGAGGGTTCCCCTTTCTCCACATCCTTGCCAGCATCTGTCATGTCCTGACTTGTTAATTTTAGCCATTCTGACTGGTGTGAGGTAGTATCTCATTGTGGTTTTGATTTGTATTTCCCTAATGCCGAGTGATGTGGATCACTTTTTCATGTGTCTGTTGGCCATCTGGATGTCTTCTTTGCAGAAATGTCTGTTCATGTCCTCTGCCCATTTCTTGATTGGATTATTTGTTCTTTGGGCATTGAGTTTG
>RCUC01135248.1:0-29977 GCA_003697995.1 Taxidea taxus jeffersonii
AAAAAAAAAAACCCTGAAGCAGCTTGCCTAAGTTCATACACAACCAAAGCTGGGCTACTGACCCTTGAACCCATATTATTAGCCTTGATTTTACACTCCTCTGTGTCACATAGTACACAAGAGTAAGCTTGTGCCAGCAGCATCAAATCCACCAATGCTTATTACATATCCACCTGACGCGCGGTATGGTGCTGGTACTGTTTGTTATTGGAACACACACAGGGACACACACAAGCCTCTGCTCAAGAATGAAACAGTTTCGTTGGGTAAGGTAATGCATAAAGGCTTAAAAGTTAAGTAACAGCAAAAAAAAAAAAAAAAAAAAAAGCTGACAGAAACAACCTTAGAAGATAACATTAAGATAATACTTGTTTAATAGCCAGATAATAGTATTGACAAGAATTGCCACGAGGGGAGGTCAGTTATGAGATATATGAGGTGGGTTTTGGAAGCTAGATAGGATTTAGGTGGGCTGAAGGGGCAGGTAGTGCTTTTCTGGGAGGAGGCCACCCTAGAGAGGTATGAAACGTGGTAAAGTAGCCGCAAACCCTGGGCTGGGAACCTGGAACCAAGACTCAGTCACTGGCTGGCTGGGCATGCTTACGCAAGCTACCCTTCCCTTTTTCCCTTTTTGCACTCAGTCTCTTCATTTGTAAATTCAGGGTGCTGGACCCTCTAAGAACCGTATTGGTCTAAAATCCTATCATTCCCATCGCTTCTCCGCCTTTTGGCTAAGATCAAGTGTAAAATCCTATCATTCCTTAAGTCTGGAAATGTGAACAGATTAAGTTCCTAAAGAACAGCCAAGTTTTGGGGATTTTCATTGGTGGTGGAATGGCTGAGCCCTCACTTCCTCTGCTTATCACCTGGAAGAAGAGGCAAGTCTTCCCATCTACACTTGTAAACATGCCAAGGGCTCCCCTTCATGGCCAAAGACAGCACACCCTCTAGGGTGGTCTGGAGAACCAAAGGCACACAGCACCATTACCCAGAGGTGGTTATGGCATTTCATAAAAAGACGTTTTCATGGCATCATAACTTGGTGGATCACACACATCACTAGAAGGAATACAACACAATATGGATAGGAGCCCCCCCCAACACACACCGACAAGTAGAGCCAATTAGTTACTTTGCCATGAATGGTCTGCAGTTCCCAAAGCACACTTGCCAACTTCCATTTCCATGCCTTTGAACATGCTGCTCTTTCTGCTCAGAACAAACACATACTCATACTCATCCACACACTTTTGTGCATTTATACCATTATTCACAATATTTGCTGTCATTTATTCAGTTCTTACCAATGGTTATAAATCCCAAGCCAAGCTCAGTGGCTTAAGAAATGTAACCTTAATTTTTCTAAAATTTAAAATAGACTCTAGTCTGAGCTCCTATTCTGCTAAGTGACTAGGCAGTTTGGAGGGTCTGTCCAGCCTATTGATTGCATCCAGATGCGGTGACAGAATGAAGGGGATGTATGTGATACCTTTGATGTTGTCTGTCCATGTTGACTGAGAGCCCCCCAAACTGTCTGCCCAGGAAAGGGACAGGGGGTTCTTTCACTCTTGAGTTGCACAAGTCTATTTGAGACTTTTGTGGTCTTTCTCCCAGTGACATATCTGAAAGTTCAGAATAGGAAGGATCTTTTTCTATAGGACTCAGAAGTAGCTTTGAATTTCCTCCCAACTCCTCCCTTTCCCTAGGAATCCTTCCTAATTTTAGAAGCTAGAAGCTTTCAGATGGCTTCATAGCACAAGAATTCAGTCCAGTTACAAGAAGACAACAGACAGGTTGGTAATGAGAAACATTCAGAAAACAACTGATCTCTGGTAATGTCAAGGTTGTGAAAGACAAGGGAAGACTGAGTAACAATTGGGGCTGGTCACAGAACATAGAGAAATGATAACTAAATGCAATGTAGGATCCTGAATGGGACCCTGGAACAACATAAAAAGGAAAATTAATGGAAAAACTAGTGAAGCTTGGAGTCTTGAATTTGGTTAATGATATTGTACCAGCATAAATATCCTAGTTCTAATATTATGCTTATGCATGATGTTAACAATTGGGAGCATATATGTGAAGGATACATGGAAAATCTGTGTCATTTTGCAATTTTTCTGTAAGTCTAAAAGTAGTTCAAAATAAAAAGTTTAATAAAAAATAGTTATTTAAACTTCTAGGGCAGTAATTCACAATCTAAGTTGTCTTATAAATAATAAAATATGTTATTTGAGCAAAGCATTGATATTTTTAATTAAATTTTAAATTATGAGATCATTATAAAATCACATGCAGTTGTAAGAAAGAATACAGAGATGTCACGTACACTTAAACAGTTTTCCTAATGGTAACATCTTGTAAAATTATAGTGTAATATCACAACTAGTATATTAGCATTGATACAGTCAATAGACAGGACTTCACTATACACAGCATTCTTTTTTTTTTTTATGATTTTATTTATTTATTTGACAGACAGAGATCACAAGTAGGCAGAGAGGCAGGCAGAGAGAGGAAGAAGCAGGCTGTCCGCAGAGCAGAGAGCCTGATGTGGGGCTCGATCCCACGACCCTGGGATCACGACCTGAGCCAAAGGCAGCGGTCTTAACCCACTGAGCCACCCAGGCGCCCCCATACACAGCATTCTTAATGCTGCCCCTTTAGCCACACCTATTTCCCTCTCACTCTTGGCATTCTTAACCCCTGGCAACTACTAGTCTGTTCTCCATTTTTATAATCTTGTCATTTCATCCATGAAGTCATACACTATGTAACCTTTTGGAATTGGCTTTTTTCACTCAGCCTCATTCCCTGGACATTCATCCAAGTTGTCACACATATCAATCGTTCATCCTTTTTCACTGTTGACCGGTATCCCATGGTGTGTATGTGCCACAGATTGTTTAGTCATTCACCTGTTGGAGGACAGCTGCATTGTTTCCAGTTTAGGCTATTACAAATACAACTGCTATAAATGTTTGTGTATAGGTTTTTGTGTGAATGTAAGTTCCATTCTCTAGGATAGAAACCTAGTACAATGACTAAATTGTATAGTAAATGCATGTCTTGTTTTTTTTAAGAAACTGCCAAATCATTTTACTGAGTGGTCTTTCTATTTTACATTCCTACCAGCAATGCATGAATGGTCTATTTGCTCTGCATTCTCATCAGCATTTTGGCCATTCTGATTAGTGCATAGTGAACTCAAGGGGTTTTAAGTTACATTTCCCTAATGGTTAATAATGAACATCTTCTTACATGTTTATTTGCCTTCTCTATATTCTCTTTGGTGAAATCTTCATGTTATTTCCCGTTTAATAATTGAGTTATTTGTGGGACGCCTGGGTGGCTCAATGGGTTAAAGCCTCTGCCTTCAGCTCGGGTCATGATCTCAGGATCCTGGGATCGAGCCCCACATCGGGCTCTCTGCTCAGCGGGGAGCCTGCTTCCTCCTCTCTCTCTCTCTGCCGGCCTCTCTGCCTACTTGTGATCTCTGTCAAATAAATAAAAATCTTTAAAAAAAATAATTGAGTTATTTGTTTGTTTCACCGTTGAGTTTTGAGCATTCTTTGTGTATCCTCGATACTAGTCCTTTGTCAGATATGTGATATATGAATATTTCTCCCAGTCTGTAGTTTGTCTTTTTTATCCTCTTCACGGGGTCTTTCACAGAGCAAAAGGTTTCAGTTTTGAAATCCAATTTGTCCATTTTTTTATGGATTTTGTTTTTGGTTCAAGTCTAAGAACTCTTTGCCTACCTCTAGATATGAAGGTTTCCTCCAATTTTTTTCTGTGAAACTTTATGTTTCACATTTAAGTCCATGATACATTTTGACTTTATTTTTATAGAAAGAATGAGACTTAGAGTGAGGTTTTCTTTTTTCCCATAAATACCCAACTGCTCCAGTATCATTTGTTGAAAGTGCTGCATTTCTTCCATTGAATTATTTTTGTACTTTTGTTAAAATCAGCCATATTTATGTGCATCTATTTCTGGGTTCTCTAGTCTGTCCCACTGATCTACGTGGATATCCCTTTTTCAACACCACATAGTCTTTTTTTTAAATATTTTATTTATTTATTTGACAGAGCGAGATCCAGTGAGAGAGGGAACACAAGCAGAGGGAGGGGGAGAGGGAGAAGCAGGCTTCCTTCTGAGCAGGAAGCCCGATGGGGGGCTCAATCCCAGGACTCTGGGATCATGACCTGAGCCGAAGGCAGATGCTTAATGATTGAGCCATCCAGGTGCCCCCCAATACCACATAGTCTTTATTACTATAGCTATACAGCAAATTCCCCATGTGATTATCTTATGTATGGCTGAATTATATGTGCCATAATATATAATTATAATGAGGATTTTTAAGTCTCTAAATTTATGAAGGACATTAGTCTGTAGGGTGGAGTCTTTTGGTATTGTTTTTGTCTAGTTTTGTATTAGGGTAATACTAGCTTTATAAAGTGAAGTAGACAGTCTTCTTTATCCTAGAAGAGATTATGTAGAATTAATATTAATTCCTCTTTAAA
Organism: Taxidea taxus jeffersonii; assembly: GCA_003697995.1. Taxonomy (NCBI): domain Eukaryota; kingdom Metazoa; phylum Chordata; class Mammalia; order Carnivora; family Mustelidae; genus Taxidea; species Taxidea taxus. The sequence continues at coordinate 4,534 of RCUC01135248.1, forward strand.
CATTTGGTAGAATTCTCCAGTGAAACCATTTGGGCCTGGAGATTTCCTTTCTGGGAGTTTCAAAATTATGAACTCAATTTCCTTTATAGTCATAAAGCTTTCCAAATTATCTATTTCATATTAGTTGTGAGTTGTGATAATTGTGCTTCTTTTAGAAATTGATCCATTTCATTTAAATGGTCATATTTATGCAGAGTTGTTTGTAGTATTCCTTTATTATCCTTCCGATTTCTGAAAAGTCTATAATAATAGCCCCTGCTCATTTCCAATATTGGTAATTTGTGTCCCCTCTCTTTTCTTTCAGGTTACTAGAGATTTGTCTATCTTATTGATCTTTTCTAAGAATTAGCTCTTTATTTTGTTATTTTTTCTCTATTATTTTTCTGTTTCAAATTCACTAATTTCTGTTCTCACAGAACAGGTTTGTTTTGTTTTGTTTTGCTTTTCCCCTTCTGCTTGTTTTGGATTCATTTCACTTTCATTTTCTAGGTTCTTGAGATGAAAGCTTGTATTATTGATTTGAGACCTTTCCCCTTTGCTAATGTAGACATTTGGTGCTATAAATTTCCCTGTCAGCAATCCTTCCAAAATTTTGACACATTTTATTTTTATTTTTATTTTCATTCTATTCAGTGCATTTCTTTTCCCTTGAAACTTCTTCTATGACTCATTGATTATTTAGATGTGTATTATTTAGTTTTCAAGTGTTTGGCGATTTCCCTGTTCTCTTTCAGTTACTGATATCTAGTTCAATTCAGTTCTCAGAGAACACAATGTATTATTTCAAATCCTTTTAAATTTGTTTTATTCTATGGCCCAAGATATGGTCTATCTTGGTACATATTCTGTGGACATTTGGAAAGAATGTATATTCTGGAATTATTTCATGGCATGGTCTGTATATGTTAATTGGATCTTGTTTGTTAATGGTGGTGTTGAGTCCGGAGCTCTTCTATGTCCTTGATTACATTCTGTTTAGTTGCTTCATCAATTGTTGAGAAAGAGGTGTTGAAGTCTCCAACTATAATTGTGGATTTGTCTTATTCTCCTTTCAGTTGTATCACTTTTTGCTTTCCATATTTTGTGGCTCTATTGTTTGTTGCAATTAATTTAGGAGTTCTCTGTCTTTTTGGTGGATTGATGTTGTTATCATTGTATAATGTCCCTCTGCCTCTGGAAATTTTCTTTGTTCTGAAGTCCATTTTATTTGAAATAATTCAACTACCTCTTTCTTTTGACTAATGTGTGTATGATATATCTTATTCCATCCTTTTATTTCAATCTGCCTATATCATATTTGAAATGAATTTCTTGTAGATAACATATAGTTGGGTCAGTTTTTAATCCACTCTGCCAATCCTTGTCTTTTAATTAGTGTATTTAGATCATTTATATTTGATATAATTAGTGCTCTGTCAAAATTTAAGTTTGCAATTTTATTTTTTGTTTTCTGTTTGCTCTGCTTTTCACTTTACTGTTTCTTTTTTCCTGCCTTCATGTGGGTTACTTGAACTTTCTAAAGAATTCCATTTTGGGGGTGCCTGGCTGGCTCGGTCAGTAGAGCCTGCAACTCTTGATCCCAGGGTTTTGAGTTCAAGCCCCACAGTGGGCATAGAACTTATTAAAAAAAAAAAAAAGGAATTCCATCTTGATTTAGTCATAATGGTTTTTGTTTGTTTTTTTTTTCATTTCCAAACTGTAGAATTTTATTTCTTTTCTTGAGAATTTCACTGGCTAATACTCCCTGTATAATGATGAATAGAGTGCAAATTAAATATACTTATCTTGTTCCTGAACATCCAGTCATCACCATTAAGTGTGAAGTTATGGGATTTTCGTAGGTGCACTTTAGTAGGTCTCAGAAATTTTTGTTTACTAAAAACTTGTTTAGGTTTTTATCACAAATGGGTTTTGGGTTTGACAAATGCTTTTCTGGGTCTATAGAAATGACATTTTTTGTTCTTTATTTTATTGTGTATTGCATTGATTTTAGATGTTAAGGAAACATTGCCTTTATGAAATAATCCCAATTGGTCATAGTCTAATCATTTTTATATGTTGCTCAATTCAGTTTGCTAGTATATTTTGAGGATTTTTGTATCTATATTCAATAGTTATTTTGATTCATAATCTTCTTTACTTATGATAGTCTTCTCTGGTTTTGATATTAAGGTAATAGCTGGCCAAATTGAATGAATTGGCAAATGTTTCCTTTTCTATTTTTTTTTCAGTGAAATTTTGATATTATTTTCTCACTAGATATTTGGTAAAATTTACAGTTAAAGTGCTTGGCTCAGGATTTATCTTTGTGGAAAGATTTTTTTTATTATTGAAGTATAGCAGACACATGATGTTATATTAGTTTTAGGTGTACAAAACAGTGATTCGACAACTCTGTACATTAAGGTATGTTCACCACAAGTGTGACTACCATCTGTCACCATACAACACTATTACAGTACCATTGACTATATTCCCTATACCGTACCTTTCATTCTAATGACTTGTACATTTCATACTGGAAGCTTATACCTCCCACTACCCTTCACCCATTTTGCCTGTGCCTCACTTCCCTTCCCTCTGAAAACTACCAGTTTATTCTCTGTATTTAAGAATCTGTTTGGGGGACACCTGGGTGGCTCAGTTGGTTGGGCAGCTGCCTTCGGCTCGGGTCATGATCCCAGCGTCCTGGGATCAAGTCCCACATCGGGCTCCTTGCTCGGCAGGGAGCCTGCTTCTCCCTCTGCCTCTGCCTGTGCTCACTCTCTCTGACAAAATAAATAAATAAAATTTAAAAAAAGAATCTGTTTGGTTTTTGTTCATTTGTCTTGTTTTTTTTTTAGATTCTGCATATAAGTGAAATGATATGGTGTTTGTCTTTCTCTGTCTGACTTATTTCACTTAGCACAATACCCTTTAGATCCATCCATGTCATCACAAATGGCAAGATTACATTCTTCTTATGGCTGAGTAATATTTTATTGCATATATGTCACATCTTCTTTATTCAGTCATCTGCTAGTGGACACTTGGGTTACTTCCATATATTGGCTATTATAAATAATACTGCAATAAACATAAGGGTGAATATATCTTTTCATTTTGTTTGGGTAAATATCTACTAGTGGATTACTGGATTATGTGGTATTTCTATTTTTAATTTTTTGAGGAACCTTCATACTGGTTTCCATAGTGATTGCATCAATCTACATTTCTACCAACAGTACACAAGGATTACTTTTCCTCCAGATCCTCACCAACATTTGTTATTTCTTGTCTTTATGATAATAGATATTCTGACAGGTGTGAGGTGATATCTCATGGTGGCTTTGATTTGTATTTTCCTGATGATTTGTGATGTTGAGCATCTTTTCATGTGTCTGTTGACCATCTGTATGTCTTTGAAAAAATGTCTATTCAGGTTCTCTACCAATTTTTAATTGATTATTTGTTTCTTTGGTGTTGAATTGTGTAAGTTCTTTATACATTTTGGATATTAACCTTTTATCAGATATATCATTTGCAAATATCTTCTTCCATTGAGTAGTTTGCTTTTTCATCTTGTTGATGGTTTCCTTTGATGTGCAAAGGTTTGTTGTTGTTGTTGTTTTAATTTTGGTGTGATCCCAATAGTTTATTTTTACTTTTCTTTTCCTTGTGTAAGGAGACATATCTCGAAAAATGTTGGTATGGTTGATCTCAAAGAGATTACTGCCTGTACTTTCTTCTAGGACTTTTATGTTTTCACATCTAGGTCTCTAACTCATTTTGAGCTTATTTTTGTGTATGATGTAAGAAAATGGTCCACTTTCATTCTTCTGCATGTAGCTGTCCAGTTTTCCCAGCACCATATATTGAAGAGACCTTTTCTCCATTGTATATTCCTACCTTCTTATCATAGATTAATTGACCAAATAAGCATGACTCTCCATTCTATTTCAATGATCGGTGTGTCTCTTTTTTCTTTTCATGATGTTTCACCTTTCCTACTTTTTAAAAAATTTTTTAATTTTAATTTTTTTATTTTATATAAACATATAATGTAACCCCACCACCCTCTCCCAACACCCCTCCCACCTACTTTTATCATTTCCTTTCTGTTGTGAGAAATGCCTTTAGCCATTCTTTTAGAGTAGGTCTGCCGATAACAAATTTTCTTAATTTTCCTTCATCAGAGAATGTCTTGATTTTTCTCTTCAATCCTGAAGGTTATTTTTGCTGGACATAGGATTCTGGGTTGATAGTTCTTTCTTTCAGCATATGAAAAATGTCCTGCTTTCATTGTTCTCATGGTATCTGATAAGATATCTGTCATTCAGGGATGCCTGGGTGGCTCAGTTGGTTAAGCGGCTGCCTTTGGCTCGGGTCATGATCTCAGCATCCTGGGATCTAGTCCCACATCGGGCTCCTTGCTCGGCAGGGAGCCTGCTTCTCCCTCTGCCTCTGCCTACCACTCTGTCTGCCTGAGCTCGCACTCTCTCTCTCTCTCGCTCTCTCTCTAATAAATAAATAAATAAATAAGAAATCTGTTCATTCAAATTATCTTTCCCCACACATGTCATTTCTCTCTGCTTTCAAGATTTTTTTCTTTGTCTTTAATCTTCCAAAGTTTGACAATGATGTACTCTTGGTATAGATTTCTTTGGGTCTATCATGTTGGGAATTCTCTTAGTATATCGAATTTGTTCATGGTTTATGTCTTTTGGTAAATTTGGGAAATTTCCAGCCATCATTTCTTTGAATACCTTATCAGCCTCATTCTGTTTTCCCTCTCCTTCCAGAACTACGATGATATGAATGTTCTTCTTGTGTCTCTTTGCTGAGACTTTCTTTTTATTTTTCATTTGTTTCAAGCATATTCATAACTACTTATGAAACATTTCTATCATGGCTGCTTTAAACACTTTGTCACATAATTCTAACATTTCAAGCATCTTGATGTTGACATCTATTGTCCTTTTCCATTCACTCTGAAATGTTCCTGGTTCATGGTTTGATGAGCAATTTTCATTTAAAATCTGGGCTTTTGGGTATTACATTTGACTCCTGATCTTATTTAAACCTTCTGTTTTAGTTGATTTCCTCTGAGAGTACTTGTGGTTGAGGGTCAGAAGGGAGAAGGGAATCATTATTGCCAGATATAGGTGGAAATCCAGACTCCCCACTTAGCTTCCACTGATATCTGAGAGCAGGGTGGGAGAAATTCCTTGTTACTGTTAGGTGGAGATAGGAGTTCTAGTTTGCCACAGGCCTCTACTGATACCTTTCTAGTTGGGAAGGGTAGGAGTGTCTCACTGGTGTACCCCACATAGCTTCCAATAATATCATGACAGTGGAGGAGAGGGTGGCTTTCTTTATGACTGCCTTTCTACTAGGCCTCCTCTGCTACCACCCCAGTGGGAAGGAGGGGTACCTCATTACTGACAGATCAAAGTGGAAGACTAGGCTGCCATATGGTCTTTGCTGACACTGTGGAGGGGTGGGCCTCCTTATCATCCAGTGAGGATAAATATTCCATCTCTCTACTGACCTCTGACACCACTGCAGCAAGAGGGTTGGGACATATCAATGCAGCTTGATGAAGATGGACGTCTAGGCTCACTACTTAGTGTTTATTAACATGAGTTGGGGTGGTGGAGGAGTTTTTTCTATAGTGTTTGGCTGGACTGAAAAGGTTATCATCTAAAAGTTTTCTGCCTTTCTATGCTGCCTCTTTCCTGGTGTATTGATTGATTGTTTCTTTGTGCCCATTGGTGTTTCCAGGTTGCTGTCTCTTCAACTCCAAATCTGGGATATATAGTATAAAAAGACAACCCAAGGAACTCACCATTGTGTCATTATTTGGGTCCTGAGGTCCCTAGCTGGTCTGTTATACTTAGGGAGAGGAATAAGGAAAAGTACATCTACTTCAATTTTCTGGAAGTAGAAGTCAAGTACTAATGTTTACACATTTAAAAACATCTGGAATTGTTGAACTCTCTAGTCTATGTCCTGAGTCCTTCCTTTTCTCACCCCTACCAACTCAGTGTCTAGAAGGGACTCCTTGTATATCTGTTTTCACCAGTACATCTCATCCCTAGGGTAGTAACTATAAAAGAGTTGACCATGAATAAAGGTATTGGGGGGTGGGGAAATTGTAGCATGAGTGTTAAAGGAAATATGAACTACAAAAAATGGGTTAATATTTTTTAAAAGTTATCTTCACTTATGATATGTTTATAACTCTTGTAGCAATCCCTGAACTAGATGCTTTATCATTTTACATTAAAAAGACTGAGGTTGCTATGTCTGTCCCTTTATTGGGAAAGCAAAACAGCAGACATCTATTTACATATTGCTGCTGTGATAGCATGTCACAGGGCCATTCTTCACTGCTGGAAAAGCAGGACAAGTTTCCTGGTGTTCAAAGTGGAGGGTATTAAGAAGGTTGAGATGGTTGTTAGACTCACCCATTATGTTTGTCATAATCCATGACTGTTAACCATGTACTTTCTCCCCAAAGAGGCTGACCCAAAGCTCCAAGGAATCTACTTCATTTTTAAAAGTCATGTTCAATATGTTTCCATATTTGGAAACTTTAAAAATGAATAAGTTTAAAGAAAATTAAACTTAACATCTACTTTTGAAAGATGGAATGTTCAATATAGAAGGTGAAAGAATATTTTATATTTAAACAAAGAGGGTATACATGAATTTAAACTGCTTGAAAAGTATGGCATCAAGAAGTAAGCACCATGGGTACTATTAAGAGATACTATCTGGATCAACTGAGGTTATTTTGAGAAACAGAACCAACAGGAGAGATGTACATATATATATTGTGGAGAATTGGCTTATTTGATTATGGAGGCTGAAAAGTCCCATGATCTGCCATCTGCAAGCCAGAGACCCAAGAAAGCCAGTGGTGTAATTTAATCTGTGTCCAAAGTAAATTAATCTGTGTCCAGCATAGCTGATGGTGTAAATCTCAGCCTGAGGGGTGAGAAGATAAATGTCTCTGCTCCAGCAGTCAGGCAGAGAGCAGATTTTCTTTTCCTCCACGTTTTTGTTCTATTCAGACCTTCAACAGACTGGATGATGCCCGCCCATGTTAGGAAGGGAAATCTATTTTACTCAGTGCAATTCAAATGCTAATCTTATATGGAAACACTCTTGTCTGGAGACAACCCAGATATAATGTTTAGTCAAATAGCTGGGCATCTGTGATCTCATCAAACTGACAAATAAAATTAATCATCACACTACCCAATACCCTGAAAGTTATCAGAACGTTAATGACCACATACAGAGATGAGCTGACCATCCTCTTTGTCAGCTTCAACTCATTTAGGGAAAAAGTCCAGTTTGTTCTCTGGATCTGCCTAGAGTCAAGTTGTAAGGTGTCAATAATTTGGTGACAGCGTTATCTTTTCCTAAAGTACAAGGGAGATCCATAAGGAAATCCTTTTCCAAGGGAAAAGGGAGACAAATGCTGCCAACCACAGCCAGAGCTAGCTGACTTGTTTGGGCATGTTTTCCTTCAGGGTCACTTGGCATACAGAGTAGTCAAGCTCAGGTAATTTGAGGAAAAGATCTTCCACTCCACATGATTGCTAATTGCCCAAGGAGCAAAGCACAGTAGAAATAACAGGGAGATATGAAACTCCAAATGTTGGTGATAACTGTTTTTAACCTTTCCTAAAGGAACATTAAGGAGGCTTTAATACTCTGGTAGGGGGAACACAAATGTGTGAAAAACGAAACAGCAGTTGCTGACAGAGTCACTTTCCACCTGAAGGAGCTGTGCCAGAATCAATTTCTACTAGGAGGGAAGGGTAATGAGAGTGCATTGTGGATTACAGTCACATTCCACATCACATTCTACATCTCTAAAAGCTTCTCTGGACAGATTGTAAATTACACTGACCTTAAAGAAAATGTTCACACTAAGGTTTTGGTTTTTATGAACATTCCACCCGGACAGTCTGACCTGGCTTTGGATAAAATAAGAAATGAAACAAGAAATCAACTGAACCACACAAAGCCAAGGGTCAGGCCTGGTTTTATGATTGACTCTGGTTGTTTTCTTGCCACCCATACATCTAGAGAGAAAGAAGTGTTATTTCCATAAATGGTGACCTAACCCAAGGCCAATTTGGAGTGGTTACTTGCTTCCCAAACTTGCTTTGGCTACTGTTAAAATCAGTGTGATATTTGGGTCTTTCCTTCAGGTTTCAAAATTACTGTTGGGCCCATCATACCATCTTTTCCTCCATGTTTTTGTTCTATTCATATTTATTCATGTTCTATTTTTCTACTCATTATCATTATTATTATTATATTTGTGGGTGGATATTGGACACTGCACTAAGCAGGGCTCTTGATTCAAAATAACAGACACCAATTCTAGTATGTACCAGAAGCACAGAGGCTGGGGAAGAAGGCCTAACCCACCACAGAATCTATTTGCTCAACACAGTACTATGGCCTCTGCAGGCACCATGAGTATCAGGCTTCTGCATCTTGTCGGTAGACTCTGCTGCACAGGTGCATGCCCTCTATGTTTCTGGACTTAATCATGAATTATCACCAGCTGACCAGCCTCTCAAGATTCAGCATAGACAGGAGCACATTGTGAGTTGTACTGAGGTCACATGGCCATGGTTGAACTCAAGCTGCCAGAGGATGGGGAATCCCCTCAAATAGGAAGGGTGTACAGATAGCCAAAACAACAATACCCACTGTATATGACTTAGAGAAAAAATGAAAGTAACTCCTCCCATGTGATAGCCAAATTAAAAAAATATATATATATTTATATATACACATATATTAATATATACTATATAATATAATACTACATGCATGCATAAGTATTTTTTGGAAATCAGTCAACAAACATTTATATATAGTAGGTTTGGATGTCCCAGTGAAGATCTTATATTCAACTCTTCAGTAATAGAAGACCAGCAGGAAATCTTTTTTTCAAGTTTTCACTCCTTTTTATTGAGGTATAATCATCATACAACATTATATTAGTTCAGGTGTACAACATAATGATTTGATATTTATATATATTGTGAAATGATCACCACAGTAAGTCTAGTTAACATCCATTTCGATACATAGTTACAGAGTTTTTTTCCTTGTGATAAGAACTTTTTCCTTTTTTTTAAATTTATTTTTTAATTTTTTTTATTTATTTAATTTCTTTTCAGTATAACAGAATTCATTGTTTATGCACCACACCCAATGCTCCATGCAATATGTGCCCTCCATAAAAGCCACCACCTGGCTCCCCCAACCTCCCACCCCCCGCCCCTTTTAAGATCTACTTTCTTAGCAACTTTCAAATATACAGGACAGTATTAACTATAGCCATGATGATGCACATTACATTCCCAGGACTTATTTTATAGTTGTAAGTTTGTACCTTTTGATCCCCTTCATCAATTCTACCCGCCACCCCATTCCCTGCCTCTGGCAACCACCAATCTCTCTTCTGTATCTATGAGGTTGAGCTTGTTTGTTTGTCTGTTTGTTTTAAAGATTCAACCTGTAAGTGAGATCACATGGTATCTGTCTTTCTCTTTAGACTAATTTCACTTAGCATAATGCTCTCAAGGTGCATCCATGAATCCATGTTATTGTAAATGGCAAGATTTTCTTTTTTATGGCTGAGTAATATTCCATCACACACACACACTCACACACACACACACACACAAACAATATCCCACCACCACCACCATCACCACCACCACAGTCTTTTTATCCATCCATTTATTATTAGACACTTGGTTTGTTTCCGTATCTTGGCTGTTGTAAATAATGCTGCCATGAACATGGGGATGCATACATCTTTTTGAGTTAGTGTTTCCATTTTCTTTGGTAAATACTCACCAGTAGAATTGCTGGATCATATAGTAGATATATTTTTAATTTTTTGAGGAACCTTCATACTGTTGTCTATAATGGCTGCACCAAACTACATTCCCACCAATAGTGCACAAGGGTTTCTTTTTTCTCCACCTCCTTGCCAACACTTGATGATAGTTTAATAATAGCCATTCTAATAGGTGTGAGGTGGCATCTCATGAAAGTTTTGTGATAATTAGTGATGCTGAGCCTCTTCTCATGTACCTGTGGTCATCTGCATGTCACCTTTGGAAAAGTGGTTATCCAGATCCTCTGCCCATTTTTAATTGGATTGGGTTTTTGTTTGCTTTTTGTTTTTATTTTGCTATTTTCATGGCTTATTTCTATATTTTGGACATTAACCTCTTATCAGATATATGATTTGCAAATATTTTTTTCCCATTTTGTAGGTTAACTCCTCAGTTTTTTGATGGTTTCCTTTGCTGTGCAGAAGCTTTTTAGTATGATATAGTCCCACTTGTTATGTTTTGTTTTGTTTTTTTGCTTTTGTTACCTTTGCTTTGGGGGTCAAATCCAAAAGATTATCACCAAGACCAATCTCCAAAAGGTTACAGCCTATGTTTTCTTCCAGAAGTTTCATGGTTTCAGGTCTTACATTCAAGTCTTAAATTCATTTTGAGTTACATTTTGTGTGTGGTGCAAGAGAGTAATCCAGTTTCATTCTTTTGAACATGGCTGTCAAGTTTGTTCAACAGCATTTATTAAAGAGATTGTCTTTTCTCCATTGTATGTTTCTGGCTCCTTTTTCATAAATTAATGTGTGGGTTTATTTCAGGACTTTCTATTTTGTTCCATTGATGTATGGGTCTGTTTTTATGCCAATACCATACTATTTTGATTACTATAGCTTTGTAATATAGCTTGAAATTAAGAAATGTGATGCTTCAGCTTTGTTTTTCTTTCTTAATATGGGTCTTTGTGGTTCCATGAAAATTTTAGGATTATTTGTTCTATTTCTGTGAAAAATGCCACTGGAATTTTGGTAGGGATTGCATTGAACCTGTAGTTTGTTTCAGGTAGTATGGACATTTTACCAATATCAATTCTTCCAAACCATGAACACAGAGTATCTTTCTGTTTATTTGTGTTTCTTCAATTTCTTCACCAATGTCTTACAGTTTTCAGTGTGCAAGTCTTCCACTTTCTTGGTTAAATTTATCCCTAGGTACTTTATTCTTGTTGATGCAATTGTAAATGAGATTATTTTCTTAATGTCTCTTTTGATATTTTGTTATAAGTGTATAGAAATGCAAAAGATTTGTGTATATTGATTTTATTATATCCTTAGAAATCTTTACATGGGATTTGCTTTGAGTCCACTGACAAGTCCCATTGATAGCACCATTTTTGCTTCCCTACACAGCTCAACCCATCCTCTACCACACTTTTACTTGTCCCTTTTATTAAACATTTGCTTCCAAGCTAGGAGCTATAGAGGGATACAATATAAGCAGAGGGGAAGATAATTAATATTTACTGAGTACCCACTTATTATTAAATGTTCTAATAACCTAGTTAACTTGACATTATCCTTATAATAGATAGGAATATTACCTTACAGTACCCACCTGGTTTGAGGCCCAGTTCTACCACATATTTTGTGACCTTAAGCAAGTTATTTAGCCTTTGTGTCTGGACACAGTCCAAATCTGTGTCCAGATTTTTCATCTATAAAATGGAGATGCTCTCAGAGTTATTGGAGGAAAAGCACCAAACTCTGTGACAGATGGTCAACTGTGAAATAATCTGGCACATTCTTAAGTGTCTCCTCCTTCAAGAAAGTCTTTTAATCTCCTAAGGCTAATGGTATGCCACCATCCTTCTTCTGTCTTGGGTGTTCCTTTTGTCTTTGGTTTTCACAGAGCTCAATATAGGCAGTGAAGTTTATTGGACAGCAGGGATCTTTGCTGTATCTGTAGCAGCACCTAAAAACACAACACTTTTTTACCCTTGATCACTGCTTCCTGGGTTAGTTCTAGGTAACAGTTGAATTGCATTTATTGAGGTAGGATAGGAAAATTACCTACACGCTCATTCACTGAGGGAGCAGCTGTCATTGTTGGAGATACAGAGGAACTGAGGTGTTTTGAAGGACTAACAGATTCACTTCTAGTTTGTGTTCATTCCAGGAGAAAGAGAGAGGTGCTGCTAATATTATTTAAGCTATCTTTATTTCTGAGCTCAAATAGCTGAATTTGCATACATTAAAGTATATCATGCAATTCCACTATGTAGTCACAGGCTAAGGAACTTACCCCATCTTAGCTCACTAGTGAATCCCATTCAGGGTGGTACTGTACATCCTAGCTTTTCAGTGAATTACAAATGAGATCATTAGGGGATGAGAGAAGGGGAACATATCCAATCTGTGGAAAATGTTCTAGTGCTGCAATAAGACATTAAGAGCCCTATTCACAATAATCTTGACTGTTGGACGATGTGGCTACACTTGTAGGCACACAGCCTACTTTCCTAATGCCAAAAGCAAAATTTACATTCTGTCTTATGCAGACAATGTGCCTGGTAGCAATGCGCAGTTTGCATTTCCCTTTGGTGTCCCATGGATACTTTCTTAACATTGCCATTGGTCCCAACTTCTTATGGTAACATGGCCTTCCTTGTCCAGGGTACAGGGGCTCTGAGTAAGTGCTGCTGACACCTGCAGAGTGATCATTATATTGTTTCATTCATTCTTCATTTGTTTGACTATGTGTCTATAGGCCACTAAAACCTATAGCTAGGCTTCTGCTCCTTTTGCTGCAAATGGAATTTATAGTGCATCCAATCTTCCTGCTTTTTTTACGTAGGCAAAATAATTTTATAAAATCCCTTTGAAGAGTAATCACCCTAGATATGTGAGGACATTGTTTTTAGTATATTATCATAATAAGCTCAAGTACCTCTAGGATAAGAATGGTGTCTTTTTTATCTAGCCCTAAAACTCTTCATGATTTCTGGTATGTAAGAGGTCTTCAGGAATGTTTGTTGAATTTAATTGCAATGTCTACATCATAGATGTGGAGCTTGGGTTTTTAACATGGATTCCATAAAGTGTTGAAATTATATGAAAAAGTGTATCTTTATGTACATTTTTTGCCCTTGGGGGAAGATTCTGCTCTAATCTGGGAATACTGGTAACTGCTGTTAACCTTTCCCTCATATTTTGATCCAGGTGAGGAAAGCAGCAGTGGCAGAGGAAGTAGAGGGAGAATTTGAAACAGATGATTCAACAGAGGCTGTGGGAGAGTCAAAGATGAGATATGCTGAAAGAAAATAGCATATGAAGAAATAAGGGGGAAAGTCTTGCCAAATGTGTCAAAATGTTACCCTGCCACATCACCCATAGATGAGGTCAATTTTCAGGGACACTGGGAAGGGCTCTGTCTCACCTCCTTTAAAAACATATCTTTGGGGGGCACTTAGGTGGCTCAGTCAGTTGAGCATCTGATTCTTGATTTCCACTCGGGTCATGATCTCAGGGTCATTGAGATCCTAACACATTGGGTTCCTCACTGACCAGGGAGCCCGCTTAGGACTCTCTCTCTCTCCTCTCCCTCTGCCCCCTACCCCCACTTGCACACATGCTCTCTCTCAAAAATAAATAAATAAATAAATAAAAATGTAGCTTTGATGTTACTGTTATACAGATTTCAGGTAACAGTGAACTAGGTTATTCAGATCAACACTCTTGCTAAAAACACAAACCAAAAATGCCATTCAAATGGATTTAAACAAACACTACTACTTTAAAATAACCAAAGACCTGAAAACACAATAAAGAATTTTCAGGTCAGTATGTGGATGCTACCAAATGGTAAGAAGACTCCTGGATGATCCAAACCCTTAATGGTGTCTGTCAACACTGCTGTGACCCCTAGGGGCTGGGTAGATACCAGGTAAGACCTGGGATCCACAGAAACTGATGAGTATTACAGAACAACTTCTCCACATTAATAAACATGCAGATTAAGGATAAACCAGGCCTCAGTCTGCCTCCCCTACCCCTCAACCTCAGGGGGCTGCCAGAAAGCTTGCCTTGGCAATTAGTAAGGCAGGAGAATTAAAAAGAAAGAGAAAAAAAGTCTTTGAGAAGTTGTGGCCACAGACCACCCTCTTGTGGGCTTGTACTGTGTGTACACTTAACCTGGGTGAGTCAGAAACTTGTAAGCCATAAATTTGGTGTGAAGAGGTCTCAATTGTTATTGCTCCCAGGTGCCTGGCAAAACCAAAATAAAGGATCTGGGGGTAGAGGAGGGGCACACCCAAACTAGGCTTTGGAGTACCCCCATAAATAATTTAAGGACAGTGGCCAGTTAATTCTTCAGTCAAAGATAAGCAAGCATCAAGGGAATAAGAATCAGCAAAACAAGAGAGATGAAGTAAACCCGTACCAACTTCAGCTATTAGACTCAGGTTTAACACACAACTATGCCTATATGTTTGTGGAAATAAATGACAACTTTAGAAACAACTAAAAGGAGGCTATAAAAAGTTATACCCCATATCTGAAAAAGAACCAAACTAAAAATTTAAAAAAAAACAGTAGTTGAAATAAAAACAGTGATCATATTTGTGACACATTGACAATATAAGGGAGAAATAATGAATTGAAAGGTGGGGCAGAAGACCTTATACAGAATGCAGTACTGAGAGAATGAAAAAAAGATGCACAAAATTTAGTAGGAAATGTGGAGGATATGGTACAAAGTTCTACTGTTGCTGTGCCAGGAAAGAGAAACTAGCAGAGAGATTGAGAATTTCTCAGCACTGATGAGAGACATCTATTCACAGATTTAAGAGACTCATTGGATTCTAAGCAGAAGAGAGTGAAACCCATGCCTAGACAATTCATAATGAAACTGCAGAAACTAAGACATAAAGAAAATCTAGGAAAGCAACCAGAGAAAAAAGTTATCTTCAAAGGAGCAACAGATAACGACCTTTAACAGCACATGGGAAAAGGGTAGACTGATACAGCTTTGACATGCTCAAAGAAAATTAGTGCTAACCTGGAATTCTATACACAACCACCATTCAAAAATGAATTTGATCCCTTTTCTTAGTCTATGGCCTCCTCGAAAATTCTGGACACTCTGAGAGAGGCGTGAAAAACCAGTATTGATTGATTGCATTTTAAAATGTTGGACTAGGGGGCGCCTGGGTGGCTCAGTGGGTTAAAGCCTCAGCTTTTGGCTCAGGTCATGATCCCAGAGTCCTGGGATAGAGCCCCGCGTCAGGCTCTCTGCTCAATGGGGAGCCTGCTTCCCTTCCTCTCTCTATGCCTGCCTCTATGCCTACTTGTGATCTCTGTCAAATAACTACATAAAATCTTTAAAATGATGGACTAGGAGAGATGTTCATCAGAAGAGTATTTGAGAAAGTTACAGAACAAGATCTGTAGTGGCACACAGAGTTGGTGGGAAAGGGTGATATGGGTACCTGAGAAGTTGAAAATGGCTGTCAAAGACGAACCAAGCCTGCCTTATAATCTGCCCTACCACGAATATGGTACTTGTTGGTGGAAAACACCTGCTTTCTCCTTTCAGTGATTCCACATTTATTGATGCATTGAGGACCAGTTCCTTATCCTTACCTTATATGCAGGACTGATGCTCAAAATATTTGACAGTACTTAAAAGCACCGGCACTCATCAAACAGAAGATTCCTGGTATCAGACCAGATGCCGGCTGTTGCACAAGACCAGGGTCCTGGGGCCCCTTGTATAACTTGTTACCCCTTTAGTGGCTAGAATCTGGAGAAGCCCAGGGAAGGGACCTGATCAGCTAGGGTGGTGGAGATTTTCAAAGTAGCTGCCATCTAGTGCTGGTATTTCAACACAGGTGTTGGCAGTACTAATATGTGGCAGCTGAATAAAAGTACTGTGCTACCTTAAGCAGCTCTCATCCTTCCTCTTTCTTTTTTTTTTTTAAGATTTTATTTATTTATTTGACAGAGAGCAGAAATAGGCATAGAGGCAGGCAGAGAGAAGGGAGGAAGCAGACTCGCTGCTGAGCAGAGAGCCCGATGTGGGGCTCGATCCCAGGACCCTGGGATCATGACCTGAGCTGAAGGCAGAGGCTTTAACCCACTGAGCCACCCAGGTGCTCCTCATCCTTCCTCTTTCTTGATCCCTGTCTCACCTTTCCCTCTTGCATGTTTATTTGTTTTTAAAGATTTTGAGAGAAAGCATGAGCAGGGGGAAGAACGGAGGGACAAGGAGACTCCCCTCTGAGTGGGGAGCCCGATGTAGGGTTCAATCACAGAACCCCGAGATTATGACCTGAACTGAAGTCAAATGCTTAACTAACTGAGCCACTCAGCACCAACTCCGCCTCTGCACGTTTAAATCTTCCAACACAGCTGCTTCCTTGTCTAGTTCTATCAGGAATACACCTTAACAAAAAATCCATAGGCGAACTTTTTTTTTAAGATTTTATTTATTTATGACAGAGAGAGATAGCGAGAGAGGAAACACAAGCAAAGGGGAAGCAGGAGAGGGAGAAGCAGGGAGCCCAATATGGGGCTTGATCCCAGGACCCTGAGAGCATGACCTGAGTCAAAGGCAGATGCTTAACCAACTGAGCCACCCAGGCACCCCATGGAGAACTTCTTTTTGCAAAACCTTGTTCATACTTCCCCTGGAATGCTCAGGGATTGTGTATTCTCTTTTGGCAAACTGTTCATTCCTAATATGATTATATCATTTTGTTGCACCTTAAGTGGGCTTTATAAAATGAAAATCCAGGTTTATGCAGAAAATAAGAGGTATTTGTTTTATAGTCATATTCAGAATAGGCTTCCCTCTAATGACAAGCTCCTTTGCTATATATTTGCATAAAAAATTTTTACACAGTAAGTTTATGAGAAAAGTTAGAAAATACAAATAAAAGCACCTGTAATACATGTGTAAATAAAATGTATATATTATCCAGTTAGCTAACATCTGCATTATATATAAACTTTCTAAAGATAGTTATATCTGCATTCTTTGTCAATGTAAGATATGCCAAAGTATAGCCATATTTAGCAAAAGAAACAATTTCTTCTTCCTAGCAATAGTATCTTTATTTGGATTTTAGTGATGGATCAAGCACTATCAATGTGAAGTTGTTTTGACATCAGATGAAAATTCCTGTAGTAGTGCAGCTCAATATGATTTGGATTATCATCTTCAGGTACAAAAGCATATCAGGAGCTCAGAGCCCAAGGACTTCATTTTTTAAACCTTGGGCTTGAGCTACATTTGAATTCAAATTCAGTAATGCCCTTAGATCAACTTGAGCTGACAAATTCTTTAGAAGAAAGTGGAATAAGGCAATTTGATGGAAATTATACTGTGCAGTGCCTTGTCACTCCAGATATTTCACTTTTACATTAAATTTTTTTTCAATTAATTTAAAGGTAACTGTTACATGCCAGATATCCAGGCTATTTGTCATTATTATTCATTTATTTATATGCAGCACTGTCATTTACAAGGACATAATTCTTAAGGAGACATAATTACTCTAAACCTATCAACTTGCTTATGTAAAACTTTGTAAAATCTTTTCTCTGGAAAGAAAGTTTAAGTATTGGTTTTCCAAACATGTTCACCAAGGACCTCAGCATACCATGCACAATTGGGTCTCTGCTCCAGGTCCCATCACATCCATCAGTCTCCTTGCCCTAAGCCCTATGACCCTCAGGTTTGTACAATATTATTCAAAGGATAATGAACCCTCACCTAAAATTTGCTGATCAAATATGGCTTCCAGGGAAACAGAGTGATACGTGCTGTGAAATATGTGGGATTACTGCACTGATGCATGAAGTAAAAACACAGGTCCCTGATACATCCTACATCCTTTTGCCCTCTTTATTTGAAAAGAACAGAGAATCACACTCAAAAATTAGAAGAACCTTAGAGTAGGAAGGAATTTTGGAGTTCATTTTGTCCAACACTATTTGCAAGACCAGGAAAGGTCGCCCCACAAGACAAACTTGAGACAGAGGTTTCCAGAGTCTGTTGGTCAAGACTTAACATTGGTGGTCTTAGTGTTCTGAGTGTGAAGAGTGGAGTATAGAATGTTCTGGCATGTGGAGGTCACTAAACAACAAACTCCCAAAATTCTACTACTATATTTACAACATCTAGCAATTCCAATCTATGCAGTCCCCTCCTTCATTTCATTCAAAGCTCATCTTAAACTCTGTCTCCTCTAAAAGTTTTTATTAAACATGAAGTTAATGCATTCTTTTAAAAGGTAACATTTATATCCACAGGAAAAACAGGACTAGAAATTTAGATTTTTATGCTTTCAGGTAGACAAAAGTGAACATTCCTTTATCCCCAAGCCCACATCACATGGAGCAAATTTGTTTTAACAACTTATAAATTCTTAGAAGGTAATCATATGAAATGCACAACACATTGTAGTTAATCGATGTTTTTGCAATCAAAGCTTTTGCCTCTAGTGTTGGGCATCCACAAGCTTCATTCCTAGAATACAGCTCAGTGGTTCTTCAACTCAATTTAGTCTGCTGGTGGTTGGTATGTGATTATGTGGTCAAAACTCTTCTTATTCACTTCATGCAGAAATCCAGCTGATAACCTTAACATTTCCTTTAATAGGGAAAGTAACTGACATGCAATGATGAATCAGTAATGGAGCATGAAGATTACCCTACTTAACATTCTCTAATGGTTCCCTAGAGCCTTCTCGATAAAGTCCAGACTCCTTAAACTGGCAATCATGGACCTTCAAGATCTGAGCTTCATCTATCTTTCTAGTCCCATTTCTCAATCCTCCCCCTTCTTACTATCTGGCTCAGACATGCTAAACTACTTTTACTTCTCTGGAAAAATTAAACTCTCTCTTCCCTCCACTTAAAATGCTCTGTATATACCCTCTTGACATTTGTCTGGCTAGTTCCTACTCACGCTGCAAAGGTCTGTTTACTTGCATACATCCATTTGGAGTGTTACTATGAAGGAAGGTCAACTACACCCTAAATACAAAAACAATCAATTCACTATCAGTGAGATATCAACATTTGCCTTTTCACACTACTCTTTTTTTTTTTAAGATTTATTTATTTATTTATTTATTTGAGAGAGAGAGAGAAAGCACGAGGGGAGAGAGGTCAGCGGGAGAAGCAGACTCCCTGCCAAGCAGGGAGCCTGATGAGGGACCTGATCCCAGGACTCCAGGATCATGACCTGAGCCAAAGGCAGTCGCTTAACCAACTGAGCCACCCAGGCACCCCTTTTCACACTACTCTTTGGTAAAATACATTATATTCACTACTTCTACTTCCTTACCATCCAAGCATATCTTAACCTCTTGCAAACCTGCTTCCCTTAGCATTACTTAACTGAAAACACTTTTTTGAAGACTACTAGTGTCCTCATAATCATTTATTGGCAATAGTTTTTTCCCCCCAAATACCAAACCTCCTTAAGTTTTCTAAAGTCATCTAGACTGCTGGTCAACCTATTATGTTCTCCCTCTCTTTTCTTTTTGTGGCATACAGTTTTCCTATATGTCTTATTCTGTTTCTTCTTTGTGTCATTTACTGGCTCCATTTCTCTAATTAAATGTGTTCTCCAGGTTCATTAGACGCAAAACATTAGTATTAAGATGCCTCCCAACACTAACTCATAACAAATGCAAATCATTTGGGTATCTCATTGATTCTAGCTTCTTGGTGAAAAGGAAAGAAATACCAGTCCAGTAAAAAGAGCACTCATTTTGGAGATAAACTTGGATTCATATTTCAAGTCTGTCACTCATTCTTGAACAGTGTGGAATGGAGGATATTACTTAACCAATTGGACCTCAGTCTCTCATATATAAGTTGGGAGAAAATAATGTCTTTTAGTATTACTGTATGAATCATAGTGAGCAAAGTGCATATTCCAATGGTAGGTACATAGCAAGCACTCAATAAAATTTATTAATAGTTACTGTTATTTTCACGCTTCTCTTAAACATGTGTAGTATTTCACTGTCTCAGTCCCTTTCTTCATATGCATGAACAGAAGGTAAATCTTACAGAGTGCAGACATAAACAGGTTTCTTTTCTGGCCAAGTGATTCCAAATTGTTTATTGAATCAAAGCCCAATTCCTCCCTATTTAAGAATCTTCAGGTTTTAGCTTCATCCTTCCTCTCCACTCTTCTCCC
Organism: Taxidea taxus jeffersonii; assembly: GCA_003697995.1. Classification (NCBI taxonomy): domain Eukaryota; kingdom Metazoa; phylum Chordata; class Mammalia; order Carnivora; family Mustelidae; genus Taxidea; species Taxidea taxus. Next base: position 24,621 of record RCUC01135248.1, read on the forward strand.
TCAATGCCTTTCTAAATAAATACCAAGCAAACTGGACTTTTTGTGGTTCTCAAACATACCACATACTCTTTACCTCAAAGTCCTGCTCCAATTATGCCTCCTTTATGAAACAGATACCCCAAGCTAGATATTTTATTTCCAGAATACTTTATTGGCACTTCTTGGGGCACTCAGATTTGGTATATTATTTCATTATTTGTACATAACTGACCTCCTTTTGAAGAGAGAAGCCAGGTTATTATTCATGTGCCTACTCACCACTTTGCTAAGTGATCTCACACACACACACACATACATGTGTATGCACAGAGGTTGAAGGAAGAAGAGGAAGAGAGAGAGGTTTATTTTTTCAAAATACCAACTAGACTTTTCTTCAAGGAATTATTTTCACTTCAAGTTTTTAAGAAGGGGTGGGAATGGAATGGGGAGAGCAAGGTGTGTATACAGAGTACTGATAGAGGCATTGCTGGCTGAACTTCCATTTGGAATTCCCCCAACAGCAGAAAAAAGGCAGGGTTGAAACAGTCATCCTAGAAATTGACCAGGTAAGACTTTAAGATCTGTTGATCAATTGCAATCAACCTCTTGGGAAACCCTTTACCAATTTGCTGAGCTTATCCATATTTGTTTGTCTCCAGAGCTATTTTCCTAACCTTCCAGTCACTTCTAAACCACAGAGTAAACAAAAGATTTAAACCCACAGTTGAAAATATAGGAATATACACATATATTTAATGTTATTTTATGTATTTGTTCATATGTGAGAATCTTATTTCTTTAAAATGGAATTTCTCTCAGCCAAATCGGGACTAAATATTTATAGGTCCATTTTTCAGGCAGCACCTCATATAGTGCTTTAGACATAACACAAATTCAGTATGTAATGGCTGAAAGAAAAATGAATTTATAGGATACAACTGCAGGACTTAATGTTGGTTAACTGCAGTGGGACAAAATGAGAAAAAATATAGTCAAAGTGAGTGTGACAGTTGGGGGCTCAGCTCTCATCAATACTAGCTAAATAAATCCTTGGGTGCCCCATGGTACATAAAGATTTAAGTATTCCCAACTGAGTGCCTTGAGAATAGGGATGATGTAATTTTATTTGTATTACTTGGTAGTATGCCAAGTCTGAAGATACTTTCTCAACTGCAAGAGTATCCAGGAAACAGAAATATTGGCAGCTCCACTACTCAAGTAAATTAGATATAGCTTGCATTTGTAAAACTTTCAACCAACTCTTCTGATCCTCAATCACCTCACAGAGTAAACATTCAATTATTAGTCTCAATTTACATTTCATAAGATAAAACTGCTGGCATTAAAATCTAGTTCCAAACCCGCTCTTTTACTATTAAATATCACAGAAACAGAATAGTAGAAATGGAGAGATCTTTAGAAATATTCAACCTAATTTTTTTTTTATTTATTTGACAGAGCAGAGCCAGAGGGAGAGGGAGAAGCAGGCTTCCAGCTGAGAAGAGAGCCTGGGACAGGGCTGGATCCCAGGAATCTGGAATCCTGACCTGAGCCCAAGCAGACCCTTAACTGAGCCACCCAGGCACCCCAACCTAATTTTTTTTTTTTTTAATATGAGGAACTCTGAAGTCCATAAAGAGATCACATTAGCAGTAAAGCTCCCACTAAAGGCCAAATTATCTGAAGCAGAGTCCATGGCTCCCTCTGAATATCAGTTTCTACACAAAGACCCAATATTACAGAGTGTACAATTTGGGTTTCTACAGAGACCCAACTTTAGCCTTTCTGAAAATACAGAGGTCTAAAAAAGCCAAGGCTTCTCTCAGGCCAGAGGCACTCGTTCATATGTTGCAGGTTTTTCGACCCCTGTGGCTCAGGTCCTCCTTCCAGAGTTCAACTGCCTTAACGAAAAGGTATTCTGAAAGGTATTCTGACGTAGTACAAAGAGCCCGGGACTTGAGGGGTAGGAATCCGGGATGAAACCCTGACTCCAGCACTTACTACCGGCCTCGGCCAAGGCACTTCCCTGGAGCTACTTCAGATTCGATGTGAGGATTTGAGAGGAAAGTACTCCTGGCACACAGCCGAAGATCATAAGTATTTGTTGAATAAATGAGTAACACAGTGTATGCTCAGTAAAGGGCGATCATGCATGGTGGAGTAGTCCCCATCTCCTGGGGCCTCCTCCCAACCTCACGAGTCTGAAGCTCGGCCCGAGTCCGGCTATTGCGTCCCAGCCTCAATCTGCACGGTCTGAACTCGCTGGGCCTCGTACTCTAGCCCCGAAGCCTTGGAGCCTTGCTTCACCTCCTCGGAGTCCGAAGGACGCCTAGGGCCCTCCTCAAGCCACAGCTCCATCGAGGGGGAGCTCCCCCTGCCGTTAGCGTCCAAAGGGACTAAGCATCTCGTTTTTCTCATATATATATATATATATGAGAAAAAATATATATATATATGAGAAATATATATATATAACATATATATATATTTTTTTTTCCTTTGTTTTCAAGTTCTCGTCTTCTTTCAAGAGCCTCAGAGGATTTCGCTCGGCGGTAAAGACCACACCCCGCCTTCTCTAGCAACTCCAAGTCGACTCCGGAAGTTTAGAAGGCCGCGTTGCCTAGGATAGTGGGGAGGGCCTTGGAAAACGTCAACCCCGCGGCGCGTTTGCGCACTTGCTAAGAGCCTGACCTCCACTATCGCGAGAATTGCCTCCCGGAAGTTCCACGTCAGTCAGTCGGCTGGTCAGCGGGTCGGTGAGTCTTTCAGGTACTGCGTCGCCGGTGGAAAGTGAGGGCTACCGGGCTCGGACCAACGGAGCGATGGTAGGTCCAGACCCTGCAGAAAGGAGCGGGGCCTCTTTGTCTAAGGCCAGTTCTTGGGCTTCTGGACTGGGGTCTGCGGTAAGCAGCGGCCTGGGCTCCCGCTGCGGCAGCCGCCTCAGGCCTTGTGGGGTCCTGGTCTGGTTTGGGTTCTGTGAGGGAGGCGGCGGTGAGGCCCAGAAATCTGAGGTGGTGTGGAGAGGCAATGCCGGGGCTTTGCCAGACCTACCCCATTCGGCCCTTAGAACGGCGGTAGCTGGTCTTACACTCATGCTGTAGTAATGGGTGCCAACCACAAACTACGGCCTTAAGCAGAGAAGCACTCCTTCTGAAATTAGGTGAAGTGTATATGTCAAAAGAATTTAGAATGCTTTGGGATCCCACTTTAAGTTTTTAGGGGGCAAGGAAGGGTTAGAACGTTGCTTTTAAAACTGTTTGACGTGGTTTTTTGCATTTGCAAATACAGTGGCTGGTAAGAATGGCAGTCATGACAGACAGCACTTTTTTATTGTCAGTCTCACCCCCCAAAATACCCTAAAGTACTTTAGGTACTTTAGGTACAAGAGTGTTCTAATAATAAGAAAAAAATACAATAGTGTAAGAATATCCTTTCTGAAAAAAATGTAAGAAAGTCAGTATTTTATATTTAAACGTTTTCCTGCCCACTCTTCTTTTAACTAGGGCTTGGAGACGTTGGAAATTAGTAAGTCTAAGTTCTGTATCTCGTAGTTTAAAACTTTTAAGTTTGTGGGGGCGCCTAGGTGGCTCAGTGGGTTAAAGCCTCTGCTTTCCGCTCCGGTCATGATCCCAGGGTCCTGGGATCGAGCCCCACATCGGACTCTCTGCTCAGCAGGGAGCCTGCTTCCTCCCCTCTCTCTCTTCTCTCTGCCTGCCTCTCTGCCTACTTGTGATCTATATCTGTCAAATAAATAAATAAAATCTTTAAAAAAAAACCTTTTAAGTTTGTGTAAGGCTAATTGAAGCAAAGTTGGAATTACAACAAAGGCTGAATCCTTAGAGAAACTAGTGAAAGTTATGGATCCTTCTAGAAAAATGGATTGAGAAGCACACAGTGTTGCAAAAACTTCAGTGGGTTCACTCACAGACACCGCGTCTCCCCCATTCTTACCTGTGAACTTCCTTGGGTCCCCAGGTTAAGAGCTCTTTAGCAAGATCTCAGATCTCTTAATTATTCTGCCTCCTATTACCAATGATCTGTCCTGGTCTGGAGTCTGCTGTGCTTTCAGGAATGGACATTTTATAGTGAAATATCTTTCACTCTTTAATGCATTTAAAATTTTTTGTATGAGATACAAAACATGGATTTATTTATTCATTTGTTTTCCACAGAGCATTTACTATGTGCCCATGCACTTTGCTAAACATTTGCTTCCTAATTCTTAAAGCAGCTGGGAGAATGAGTTATAAATAATGTTTATGGAATGGTAATGATAGGCCAGGCACTATTCTAACGCTTAACATTGAATTTAATTCTCATAACTCTCAGGTGTAGATGAAAGTATTATTCCTCTTTTATGTATGTCAGAAGTTAAGTAAACTTGTTCAGTATTGCATATTTGAAATGAGTGGTGGAACTGAAATTTGAATTCAGTATAATTCTCTAGACCTCGATTATACCATCTGTCCTTAAACCCCCATATCCAAACATATAAGATGCTGTGGAGATAAAGACATGAATAAGCAATGACTCTGCCCTGAAGAGCATCTACTCTATAAAGCAAAAAGAGACGTGTATATTTATCTTCTTAAAGCTAAATTAGCTTCTTAAAATCCCTTAAGAAAGGATAGTTCTGGCAAGGGTAATCCAAAAGATTATATTGGTGGCAGTAATTTAAGCTGAGTCTTAAATGCATCCAGCTTTTGGAAAATGGAGGGAGACATTTAGAATTAAGGGTGCAGTATAAGTATCTTTATATTTTGGAATATCTAATAGAATGTCTTACTCAAAGTAGTCACTTAAATGTCGGGCGAAATTATAGCAAAAGATCTTGGCTCTGCTTTTTTAACTGGGATTTGTGAATTGGAGGGTATTTGGAGGTGTACTAGGATTGCTTAGTCCCTCAGCCCACCTTTCCAGAGCACCACTTTTACTCAGTAATCATTAAACATCCGTATGGTAAAATATTCACAATTTCTAAGTGATAGATTTCCTCATTTGCTACAGCAAAAGTATGAGATGTGCTGGCTTACATGAAAGGCTCCCGGCACACAGAAGACACTTCATGTTTGTTCACTGTAAAGAGACCCGTAAAAGGAGTTGAAATTTGTCATGCTAATTAATGAGGCAAAATTAAGAAAAGCTTGAAGCAAAAGGTCCTGCTTCCCTGAATGACCTAGAAATGTGAGGATGGTGTTTTGAAAGTAGAAAGTTTGAGATGAAGAGGAAGGCATAGCAGTGGAAACATTTTTTTGGTCATTGTAGAGAAGAGCCAAAGAACTCTGATCTTTTCAAATAAAGAAATCTAGGGTATTGCTAAAAGCAGGGGAGGCATCTATAGAAGTAATAATAAGGTTGGAAGTAGTAGATGAGTAAAA
>ML102948.1:0-13855 GCA_003697995.1 Taxidea taxus jeffersonii
TTTTTTTTCCTAGGTAGAAACCAGAGGGTAGAGGGATACTAAATGAATGTATGGGGATGAGTATATGGGGATGGGAAGGCTCAGTTTTGATATGCCCCAATGTCAAAGCCGGAGAGTTGAGCTGGAAATGAAGTTTGGCACTTGCTTTCCCAGCTCCCTAAATTCTACAAGAGAGTTTTTAGCATTTTTATCAAAACAGGATAAAAAAACAAACTGACCATAAACAATAACAAACAAGAAATTTGATACTGGGAGTTGCTGATTTCCTTTGGAGGGACTGGATGAGTGTAACCTTTGTGAACTGCATGTCGGCAGTTTTCCTTGTGGTCACAGGCTTAGTGAGTTTTTGGAATATATTTTTCAGGAATAGTAGCACTCAATAAAGATGAAAGGTTATAATGGGAGAGAACAGGGAGAAGTGTACCTTAAGTCAACAATAGAGAAGTACTGAAGAAAATTGATGTTTTAAGATGTTAAAACCTACTCATGAAAATTCCTCTTTGTCTTTTAAGAGAGGATATGGTTTCTGAAAGATATTATTTTGTAATTATGGTAGAAGTCTGAAGTTTAATACAATTACATTCAGTGTTTTTGAAGTGCTTTGTAAATCCTATGCAACATCCCTTGACAATAAGCATTTGAAGGCTTTCTTGCTTTAAAGAGGGTTTTCTAACCTAGGAGTGGATATGACTCTCACAACTTCAAAGACCCTTGAATATGTAGAAATCAATACTAATTATCCTGAACACTTGTTCACATATTTGTTTAATATTATTTGTTTGTTTCAAAAGATCAGTAACTTAGTTAACACATTTGTGCTCAGATGTCATTTGTTTATTGTCAAAATAGTGCTCATTAGGAGTGATTTCCTTAATTACTGAAGTGTAAGAGAAAGGATAACCTTTCTTAATAGAAAGTATTTTTCGAAAGAATGAATGCCACAGTGATCTTTGCTTTTAAGTGAAAACTTCTGCTGACATATCCAAAGTATCTTGTAATGGAGATGAATATCCTATTATTTATGCAGAACAAAAATTTTTTCTGAACACATAATTTAATTTTCATAAGCTTAAGTTTAAAAGAGAAAAAAAAGGAGTGAACTAAACATAGGTGTGCTTTTGTGTGTTTTTTTAAAAAATACAATTGTAAAAATCTATATTTATGTATTCCCAATGGCTTTTATTTATTTATTTATTTTTTAAGATTTTATTTACTTATTTGACAGACAGACCACAAGTAGGCAGAGAGAGAGACTGGAGGAAGCAGGCTCCCCGCTGAGAGGAGAGCCGGATGTGGGGCTCGATTCCAGGACCCTGGGATCATGACCCCCGAGGAAGGCAGAGGCTTTAACCCAGTGAGCCCCCCAGGCACCCCCCAGTGGCTTTTTTTTTTTTTTAAACATCCCCAACACAATTTGCGTTGATGGTTTTTTTTTTTTTTTTTTTTAAGATTTTATTTATTTGTGAGAGAGAGCGAGCACTGGCAGACAGAGAGGCAGGCAGAAGCAGAGGGAGAAGCAGGCTCCCTGCCAAGCAAGGAGCCCGATGTGGGACTCGATCCCGGGACGCTGGGATCATGACCTGAGCCGAAGGCAGCTGCTTAACCAACTGAGCCACCCAGATGTCCCCCCCCAGTGGCTTTTAAATGGTAGTTTGGCCAGGGCCAAAAGAAGGGCTTCATTGCCAGCTTTTCCTCAAGATCAGTACAAGTAGAGCTAAGCATGACCTTTGGTCTATCTCACTGCAGAAGTAGAAAGTATACTGCATTTTTATTCTTTGATTTATTTGGGGGGGGGGAGAAAAAGATAGCCATATTCCACACCAAAATAAAAGCATGGACACCTATGTGGATGTTTGGTTTTTGATTTCCCTAGGGGTAGGGAGTGGACTGCAAAAATCATTTTAATGATAATGCATTATTAAGGAATTGTACCATACATGTGCATGTTCTGCACATCTGGTATAGTATGAGGAAGTCAAAGAAGGCCCCCTTTTTACAGTGTGGGCTTTTCACTCACATGAAATTTTGTATGCTTTTATATTTGGATGTGGGAATATATTTGGAATATATTTGGAATATATTTGGGTCTGGGGTAGATTAGAAATAGACTAAATAATTAGTTAGGCAAGCTGAACACAAAGTTACTGAAGGAAGTGTGCTGACCACCCTGCTTTCTGCAGGTTTCATAAAATTTTATGTGCAGGTGCCTTATCTCTCCATTAAAGTACCCATGGCTTATGGGAAAAGGGGTTGTGGTAGAGCAAATGATTATGTTTGTTGTTGAGGTATTCTTTCTTCTAGTCCTAGTTTGCTGAATGTTTTTATCATGAAAAGATATTGAATTTTCTTGGGTGTTTTTTCTGCATCGAGATAATAATGTGGTTTTTTTTCTTCCTTCATTTTGTTGATGTAATGTATTATATTGACATGGGTTTTGGTATGTTGAACCATCCTTGCTTGCCAGAAATCAATCTCACTTGGTCATGGTATATCATCCTTTTAGTATGCTGCTGATTCAGTTTACTAGTATTTTGTCAAGGATTTTTCACCAGTATTCATTACAGGTATTGTTCTCCATTTTCTTGTTGTGTCTTTGGGGCTTTGCTATCAGGGCAAAGCTGGCTATATAGAATGAATTAGAAAGTATTCCTTCTCCTTCATTCTTTTGGAAATGTTTGAGAAGGATTGGTATTAGCTCTTTATATGTTTGCTAGAATTCAGCAATGAAGCCATCAGGTTTTTTATTAGAGATTCATTCTCCTAAGTACTTATAGATCTATTAAGATTTTCTTTCTTCATGATTTATGTTTCTAGGAATTTGTCCATTTCATGTACATGACCCAATTTATTGGCATACAGTATTTCATAGCACTCTCACGATCCTTTTATTTCTGTAGGACCTGGTAATTGTATTAGTAATTTTGTTTTCTCTTTTTTCTTAGTTTGTCTTGCTGAAGGTTTGCCAATTTAGTTGATCTTTTCAAAGAACCAGCTTTTGGCTTCATTGATTTCCATATTGTTTTTTATTCTATATTTCATTGATCTCTGCTCTAATCTTTATTATTTCCTTCCTCCCTTACACCTTTGGATTTAGTTTGTTCTTCTTTTTTGAGTTCCTTACATTGTACCGTTAGGCTGTTGATATGAGATCTCTCTTGTTTTTTTAATGTAAATTATAAATTTCCACCTTAGCAGGGCTATAGCTATAGGCTTATAGCTTTTTATATTAATAAACAAACAAACAAATAAATGTAGCTATAGCTATAAGTTTCCCCCTTAGCACTGCTTTTGCTGTGTCCTACAAGATTTGATTTTTTTTTATTCGTTTCTAAGTATTTTTTGGTTTCCCTTGTGATTTCTTCTTTGATTCATTGTTTTTTAAACTAATGTTTAATTTCCACAAATTCATGAATTTTCTGGTTTTACCTCTGTTATTGATTCTAATTTAATTCTGTTGTGGTCAGAGAAGATGTTTTATATAATATATACTGTTTAAACTCTACTGAGACTTAATATGTGGCCTATTATATGGTCTATCCTGGAAAATGGCCCACGAGAACTTGAGAAAAATGAGTTAGATGTTGTTGTTGATAAAATGTTCTATACATGTCTGCTGGAGCTAGTTCGTTAATTATATTAAGCTTTTATTTACTTACTTATCTCTTGTCTAGTTTTTCTATTCATTATTGAGAGTGAGATCTTGATGTCTCCAACTATTATTGTAGAACTGTCTATTTCTCCCTTCAATTCTGATAGCTTTTGTTTCACATGTTTTGATGGTTTGTTATTAGGTATACAAATGTTATCATTATTATATCTTTTTGCTGTATCAAACTCTTTATTAAAAATGCCCTTCTTATCTCTTGTAACCATTTTTGATTTAAAATCTGCTTTGTCTAATATGTATAACCACCCTTATTCTTTTCATTACTATTTGCATAGAATATCTTTCTCCATCCTTTCCCTTTCAGTGTATCTGTGTCTTTGGTTACAAAATGAGTCTCTGGAAGATAGCATATAGTTGGGTCATGTGTTTTTATCCATGTTGCCAATATCTGTCTTTTGATAGGAGAATTTAATTCAGATTTGATTGGAGACAGTACAGCTGACCTTTAAACGATGTGAGGTTAAGGGTATTAACCCCTTGCATAGTCAAAAATCCATGTATAAATGTTGACTCACGTGAAACTTAACTATTAATAGCCAGCTGTTGACTGAAGTCTAACTGATAACTTAAGCAGTTTATTAACACATTTTTATATGTTATATGCATTTTGTACTGTATACTTACAAAAAGTAAGCTAGAAAAGAGAAAATGATGTCAAGACAATTACAAGAAAGAGAAAATACATTTACAGTACTGTCCTGTATTTACTGAAAAAAAAACCCATGTGTAAATGGACTTCTGCAGTTCAAACTGTTGTTATTTAAGGGTCAACTGTAATTTAAAGTAATTACGTATAATGAGGGGCTTATTTCTGTTATTTTGCTATTTGTTTTTTATATGCCTTGTAGTTATTTCCCCCCTCATTTTCTGCATCGCTCCCTTCTTTTGCATTTAGTTGTATTTTTGTTTTTTTTTTTTGTAGTGAAATTCTTCCTCTTTTCCTTTTGTGTATATTTTATAGCTATTTTCTTGGTGGTTACCATGGCGATTACATTTAGTATCCTAAAGTTATAACACTCAGATTTGAATTTATAGCAGCTTAACTTTGATAACATATAAAAATTAGCTCTGCTCCATCCTTTTAAGTTGTTAATTTTCCAAAAATTATATTTTTATATCTTGTGTGCCCCAGAACATAAACTCATAATTTTTTAAAGTGCATTAGTCTTTTTAATTATGTAGGAAACAATTTGATGTTACAAACTAAAGTTACAATAATACTAGTATTTCAACTAATAATTGTTTTTTTAATCTATTATTCTCCTAAATCATGTAGAGAACCAAATCTTGAGTCACAAACCATACTTAAAATAATACTAGCTTTTTAGTTGCCCATGTATTAACTTTATTGAGTTCTTTATTTTTCTATATGGTTTCAAGTTACTGTCTAGTGTTCTTTCATTTCATTCTCCAGAACTCCCTTGGGCATTTCTTTCAGGGCAGGTCTGGTGATAATGAATTCCATCAACTTTTGTTTAATTTCTCCCTCACTGTTGAAGGACAGTTTTGCCAGATGTAAGATTCTGGGCTGACAGTTTCCTTTCTTTTCTTTTCTTTAAGCACTTTGAATGCATTGTTCCATTCTCTCTGACCTCCAAAGTTTCTGGAGAGAAAATTGAAATCTGCTGATAACCTTATTAAAGATTTGTTGTATCTCATGCTACTTTCAAAATTCTTTATCTTTAGAAAGTTTCATTATAGTGTGTCTCGGTGTGGATCTCTTTGCGTTCATCTTACTTGGAATTCACAGAGCTTCTTGGATATTTACATTCATGTCTTTTATCAAATATGGGAAGTTTTCAGCTTTTATTTCTTCAAATATTCTCTCTGCCCCTTTCTCTTTCTTCTCCCTCTGGGGATTTATGCAATGAGTGTGTTGATCTGCTTGATGGTATCCCACAGGTCCCTAACACTCTGTTGCCATTTCATCAACCTTTTTTCTTTCTATTCTTTAGACTCAATAATTTCCATAGTCCTATCTTCAATTTCACAGATTCTTCTGGCAGCTCAAATCTATCTTTGAATCCCTCCACTGAATTTTTCATTTTCATTATTGTGTTTTCAACTAGAGTTTGTTTTTGTTTAGGTTTTCTATCTCTTTATTGATATTTCTGATGTGTTCCTCCATCATTTTGTTGACTTTCTTCACATCTCCCTTTAGTTCAGTGCACATCCTTAAGATGATTGTTTTAAAGTTTTTGTTTAGTAGATCTGCCATCAGATCTTTTTTCAGGGACAATTTCTGTTTATCCTTTCCCTTTGAGTGGGCCATATTCCTCTGTTTCTTTCATGTCTTACTATTTTTTTTGTTGAAAACTGGACATTTGATTCTAATGATGTAGTGATTATGGATATCAGATTCTCCCCATCTTCTAGGGTCTGCTGTTTTTTGTTATTTGTTTGTTTGCTATTATTTATTTATTTTTATTTTTATAAGCTATCTCTGTGTTGAGGATGAGCCAGAGATATAAACCTAAGGTCTTCTCAGGTCTTAACCCTTTCCTGGACATGCATGATTACTTTCTTATTTTCCCCATTTATGCAGTTATTTTTGAATGTCCTAACCTTTAATATTAGTCTGGCTTCAAAAGGGGAAAAGGAGAAGAAATAAGGGTGAAGGGAGGATACTGGCTCTTTAAATCCCCTGAAATTCATTTCAGCTAGAATAGGGGCTTGTAACAATGGGAGAGAGGTTTTGCGACAGTGGCCACCCACCTCTCTTCAATTCTGTGATCAGTAGCAGCCATCAGCTATCAGAGCAAAAATTCCTCATAGTTGGAAGGCAGGGTGCTCTTTACTCACCCTGGTTTCCATAAGCTGCTGCAAGTTGCTCTAGGATGTCAGACACATCTGCCTGCCATGTGTCTGAGATGTGGGAGATTAGTGGCTGCTACTGTAGAAGAGCTGAAATCAACCAAGTTTCATGCCAATTTACCATCCAAGCCTTCCTCTAGATGTTGCAAGACTTCAAAAGACTCCAGAGTTCCAAATAGTTGCATCAGACAGATTTTGCTAATGCAGTTGTTGTGTAGGAGGGAGAGAGATTCTCAGTGCTTCTTACTCCTCCATCTTCTCAGAATCCTCTCAACCATCGTCTGATATGTAAACCACCATGACTCCTAAAAAATCCCTACTTAGATTATTCACATATTACATTCATATAATCCTTGATTTAGTCTGCTAACATTTTATTTAGGATATTTATGTTCTTGTTCATAAGTGAGATTGGCTGCTAGTTTTTCTTTTTTTGAACTGTTCTGGCCCAGCTTTGACATCAGTATCATAACAACCTCACAAAATGAGTTAGGGAAATTTTCCTCATTTTGTATCCTTTGAAACTGTTGATATTAGAGATATATGATTTCTGATAATTTTGAAGAACATATAGGTAAGGTTTTCTGTCCACAGAAAGATATTTTCCGCCCTTTTGATTTTGTAGGTAGATTTTAACATACTAACACCAATTTTTTAGTGGTTATACATTTATTAAAGTTTTCTATTTCTTCTTTTGTTAGTTTTGGTAATTCCTAACTTCCCATAATTTATTATATCTGCTCACGTTTTGATATTTATTGACATGAAGTTATTCACTGTATTTTCTTTTGTTAAAGCTTTTATTTTTAAGTAATTTCCACACCCAATGTGGGGCTTGAACTCACAACCCCACAATTAACACTTGTGTACTTCACCGACTGAGCCAGCCAGACACCCCTCACTGTATTTTCCATGTTTAAAAAAATCTCTACTCTAAAAACAAATAAAATAAAATAAAATAAAATCTCTACTCTGTTATTATACTTTATGCTTTATTCCTGATACTGTTTATTTTTATCATCCCTTTCATTTTTGTGGTCAGTCTTACCAGCAACTTATCTATTTTATAGTCTTGTCTAAGAAATAGTACTAACTTGTGAATCACATCTACTTTTTTTTTCATTACCTTCTGCTCTAATCTTTATTTCCTCTTTTATACTTTTGTCTGTGTTTATTGTAAATTCTGTTCCCAGCTTCTTGAGAATAAATTGTTAGTTCACATATTTGCAGTCTTTCTTGTTTTCTAACATACATTTAAATAGAAATCACTAAAAGATACAAGTGTAGCGACTCCCAGAAATTTAGCTATCTAGAGGTTTTATGTTTCATTCTGATCCAAATTCTTTTTTAATGTGTGAATTATTTAGAAGTATGATTTTTAGATTCCATCTGTATATTATCTTTTAAAAAGTGTCTTTAATTTATCAATTTATGGTTTTATTACGTTTGAAATAAAATAATGTCTGTATTATGTTGAATCTTTCTTTGGCATTATCTTTTACAGTTTAACATGTTTTTTTCTGGGTAAATACGTTAAATGTGCTTGAAAAAAATGAATTCTGTTGGGACTGAAGTATATATAGCAAATTTGTTTACTTTGTGATTCAAATATTCATGTTTTGTTGTGGTGGTTTTGTGGCTTGGTTTCTTAGTTGCTGAGGAGCAATATTTGAGTGTTAGTATAGCATAGAAATTTAAAGAACATGTGAGGAAAACAGAAGCAAATCTGTTTTCTGTCGTTGTTTAACTTTGACAAATTACTTAACCTATTTGTGCCTCAGTTTCCTCATTTGTAATTGGGACTATAAACAATGTCATTTAACTCTGGTGAGCTTTTGAGTACTCATTTATTCATTCAACAAATATTTAATTCCTTGAAATTGTGTGCCAATTCTTGGCATATGCAACATACAAGTACAGAAAATATACCCCTTTTCCAGCTTATATTTTTTTTTGAGGAAAGACAAAAAATAAATATAATAACTAAGTAAATTATATAGTATCTTCGAAGATATGGAAATAATAGAGTAGAAGAAGGAGGGTGAAAGTGAGAGTGGGAGGTGAGTTCCTATTTTATATAGGGCTATAAGGATTAGCCTCATGAGGTTGGTGGCATCTGAGTACAGACCTGAAAGAAGTGAGGAAGCTTGCCATGATGATATCGGGGACAAAAATATTCCAGACAGAAGAAAGTGCAAAAGGACCAGGGTATGCTTGGCATGTTTCAGGATTCAGCGATTTCATGGAGAGGGTTTGCAAGGGAGAGCATGCTAGGGTAAGTAGTTTAGGAGGTAAAAATGAGATCAAGAACATAAAGCCTTGGAAACCACTGTAAGCATTTTTGACATTCGCTCTATGTAAAGGGAGAAGTCAGAGGCTTATGAGCAGAAGGGTGACATGATCTGATCTGACACAGAATGGTATCATGGAATGTGTGGAATCAAGGAGACTAGTTACAAGGCTGCTGAAGGAATACAGATCTCCCTTGACTTGCCATGGGATTATGTCTTGATAAACCCATTGTAAGTTGAAAATATTGTAACTGAAAATGAATTTAATACATCTAATTTCCAGAAGTCATAGCTTAGTCTAGCTTCCCTTAAACATGCTCAGAATGCTTACATTAGCCTACAGCTGGGCAAAATCATCTAACACAAAGTGTATTTATATAATGTCGAATGTCTCATGTAATTTATTGAACACTGTACTGAAAGTGAACAACAGGATAGTGGCATGTGTACAGGAGAGTATCATAACACATATTGCTAGCCTGGAAAAAGACTAAAATTCAAAATTCAAAGTGTGTGTTTTTACTGAATGCATACAGCTTTCTTGCCATTATAAAGTTGAAAAATCCTGAGCTGAACCATGGTAAGCCAGGAATGGTCTGTATAAGCAGAAGATGATAGTGGTTTGGGCCAGAGGGTAACAGAGAAAGGGGTGAGAGGTGGTTGGATGTATCTTGAGGACATAATCAATAGGACTTCTTGACCTATTGGATATGAGGTATGAGAGAAAGAGGAGTAAGAATCACTCCGAAGCTTTTGGCTAGAATGACTGGAGCAATGGAGCATCAATAAGATGTGGAAGACTGTGGTTGAGGCAAATTTCGGGGTGAAAGTTAGGAGTTCCATTTTGAGTGTGTTACAATTGAGAGTCTACTAGACATTTAAGTGAAGATGCTCATTTGGAGCAAAGGAATTAATATACATTTACAGAGATTAGAATAGTGTTTGACATATGAATGCTATTAAATGCTATATAGTTTTAACTTATTATTAAGAGAAATGTGTGAAAATTTCTTCACTACAATTACAGATTTTCAAATATATCCTTTATTTTCTTTTTATAATTTAAATATGTTTAGAACTATTTAATTATCCTAGTGAATTATTCTTTTATCATGTACTGACTCTCTTTTTATTCCTTTTAATTCTTTTTATTTCACTTTAAAGCTGGTTTTCAATTACATTTTTGGTTATTATTTATTACTTTTTTCGCTATTGTTTACCTAGTATATATTTTTCACCACTTTACGTTCAACCTTTCTATGTCAGTATGGTTTAGGTATATCTCCTATAAAGAGCCCATAGCCATATTTTAATTTTTTAAAAATATCCATTCTGGGGGCGCCTGGGTGGCTCAGCGGGTTAAAGCCGCTGCCTTCAGCTCGGGTCATGATCTCAGGGTCGTGGAATCGAGCCCCGCATCGGGCTCTCTGCTCTGCGGACAGCCTGCTTCCTCCTCTCTCTCTCTCTGCCTCTCTGCCTACTTGTGATCTCTGTCTATCAAATAAATAAATAAAATCTTAAAAAAAAAAATCCATTCTGAAAGATCTGTCATCTAAATGGAATTTTAGTCCAATTTTATTTATAAGGTTACTGATATATTTGGATTTATTTATGCCACCTTATTTTTTTGTGCCATAATAAATAGTACTTTCTTTTTGCTGCACATTTTCTTTCCATGTTTTCTTCCTTCTGTCAAATTGAGCTAGGTACCTTATTATTTATTTTCTCTCTTATAATTAATACATTTAATTTATATTTTTAAAATTGGGGATGTTTCATTTTTAATGTTCCATTAAAATTTATATTTTAACATTTCATGAGAATGTTGTTTTCTCAATAAGTAGGAGTTATCTGCTGGTATTGAGGTGGGAAGGAGAAGATTGTAATTGTGGAGATATAGGAGTAAAATTGAAGCCACTATGGAGAAGGAGAAAGTGAGATGAATAGTGAATCATGGTTTGAATACCAGGTAGTGTTGGGAGCCTGTTTGGGTTGGTAAACAAGAGTCTGAAGTGAAATCATTCTACTTTATTTTATGACTTTCTTCAGTCAACATAAGAAATATAATAGTTATAGCTATCTAGGGTGGAGATTTTTTCTGACAGTGGCAACAAAAGCACAAGATAATATGAAAATGTTACGACTATGATTGAAATTATGGACAGTAGAATTAAAGATGAATAAGGAAGAAACTAAAGAAAAAATAGAGTGGAAGCAAGAATATTGATTAATGAAAGAGATCTCAATGCAGTTAGGGTAGGCTTACTTCAGCAAGCCAGATGGAAGAAAAGAAGTTTGTGATGTGTAGATAACTGATTGTGGAAGTAGTAGAATTAGAAAGCTCTGAGAAGATAACCGGACATGTTGGGACTGAAACTTCAGAGATTAGGGCTTAAAATGGAGATTGGATTCCCTCAGGATGAAGACAAGTCTTGGGGTGGCGAGGAAGAATATGAGCCAGATGCCATGGACTTTGTCAGAGGAAGGTGAGTAACAAGGAGGCCTTTGGGACTACAAAAGGGAAGAAATGAGGAGAGAAAATGATCCTCACATGAACAGGGTTTGTTGATTGTTCTTGTTTTGTTTTGTTTTGCTTATAAGAGGGTTTTGTTTTTAAGGAGCATTTATTACCTGGGAGACAGTTTATCTACTCTGCCAGGATTTTGCTTAAATATAAAATCTGATTATTTTGAAATTTTGGATTTTATCTGAGGGTGATGGAATGCATTTGAAATGTGTTCAGCAGAGGGATAACATGGTCTGGCTTTTATTTTAAAAGAATTATGTCAACTTCCATGTGAAGTATTAACCACAGTGGACAAATGTGGAAGTAGGTAGACTAGTTAGGAAGATACTATATTAGTGGAGATGGAAAAGATGGTGGCTTGTACTAGGGTGGTAGCCATGGCAATAGAAAAAAGTGGTTATGTTCTGGAGATTTCAATGTTTCATTTCCTTTATGAACAACAGTTCTAGGTAATGACAAAATCACTTGATGATCTTCTCTTACGTGAAATCTTTGCCTACATTCTTAAGGCAGTTTCAAACTAGTGACAAGATCTCATCTCCATGACCCAGTTTGTACCAGGTCAACTGCTCATAGTCCACCTTCCAATATGGACTCATTGGGAAGACAAGTCAGGCTCAGAGTCCAAAAATAAGGTGAGTAGGTGTGATTGATTGCAAAGAGGAAGACTCTGGCAAAGGCCTCTTCCTGTGTGTCCATCCACTGTCCAGCTTTCCAGTGATTAGGCTGCAACTCATGAAGGTCTGAGTGAGTCGTAGGGGTGCTATATTCAGCATTCCACAAGGACTAGTCATTTCAACTAGAATTCTCTTATAAGTATGTAGCACTATACCAAGGGTATTCTTGTAGGGCGATTTGCATTCTGACTCGTCCCAACACAAAGGTACTCTTGGGCAGGTGAACGAAGGTGCCCTTAGCCTTCGGCTCAGCAATCAGTGTGTACTCACATTTATGCAACTTCTCAGGATTAGAGCCTGCTGATGCCACCTTCTTCTCCTCCTTCCTCTGAGCTTGAGCCTTACATTTTCCTTCTGATGACCTTTTCCTTTCCTTGGGTCTCCTTTTTAGACTAACTTTCTGCAAACTTTTTGGTGTCAATTAAGCCATATTCTAATATGAGATGAGATTTTTACCAAATAAAATTTAATATTGGTAGTTACAACTTCCTCAAGATAGTCTGGAATTGGAGCTGGTAGTTGCAGGAAGGAACCAGTGGCTGATATTGAAAGGCTTGGTGGAAAGAAGGCTCTGGGAACCACTTGTTGAGGCACAGTGGGATGCAGCTAATGGTGATGACTGCTAGTGAGTAATTTTCACCTACTAGGAATGTCCTCATCCTCAGGTGATCCTCCAGCAGACCCACCATTATAGCTTCCTTTGCATTCTGTGAGGTCTCTTTATTGAGGTTCAGGGGAGCCAGGGGCTGGGGGCCGGTTCTGCTCCAAACAAATACCACTACTCATTGCTTAGCTCCTATCTCACCCAACTGGTCAACCAGATCCTCACTTTCAACCACTCAGAATCCACTACTGCCCAATATTGTAATATTGTAGGAGGAAACTTGCAGAAAAATTCAGATGGAAGGGGGCTTGACCAAGGGGAAATGTGGCCATGCCGAGAGCCCCATATTACTGAGTGGTGGTGAAATCCTTGTAGCTCTGGGCTTGTTTCTGGATTTGTGCACAGGATCTAGCCACCATGAACTTGCAGGGCTGTGGGGCCACCTGGGAAAGTTTTGAATGTAAAGAGGTGACAGAACCTGTTGAAGAATTGAACATAGAGTTTCTGAGAGACAGAGAAATCAAAGAGAATACTTAAATTTTGGGTCTCTTTTAGCCAAATATTTTTAAATGTAGTATCACCTAAAGGGAGGCATCTCTGTATCTGCTGAAGTATGTATTTGTGGGTTAGTTAAGGTTTCAGGTCTGGCAGCGACAGGTGCTCATATGTTTTACACTGAGACATTTCTAGGAATTGATTAATTCTCTATTTTCTTGTCTAGAAGACTCACTTGGTAACCTATTAAAATTAGCACATAAACTTATAAAAAAGAGAATAAAACTCTGAGACTGATAGTCCTTCACCCACTACTAACTCCTCATTGCAGTACAAATGCCAAATATGTCTTTTAATCTTTCCCAATAAGTTGAAATTGTATTTTGGGAACTCTTGGTACAAGTTAATGAGATTTCGATTGGTATGATCTGTGAGTCCTTGTTGGAGAGTGATTGAGGACTTGTGGTTTGCCTATGGAACATATAAAAGCAACGAGATAGGGGAAAACCTCAGCAATTCATCAAGTGGTATGAAGTCTGGAATTTGATGATACTTAAAAAATGGAGGTGGCTAGCCTTCTTCTATTTGCCCTCTTAAAGACTAAATGTTTCTTTACAAAATACTTCATATGGACAGTTTCTCTAACTTCTCTGTGTGATCATACTTCAAATTCAGATTTTTTTCGGACAGGAGTTTGGAAAGCTTGAGTAAACAAGGAACATTTCCAGAAATGACGAGGCCAGGGATTTGGCCGGAACTAAGAACTCCACAGCTCAAAAA